>ML682039.1:4835667-4942204 GCA_007922195.1 Podocnemis expansa
GCCGCCGGCCCCGCCCCTCCGCGGCTGGCGGCACGGAGTCCGCGGCGTCCTAGCGCCGCCGGTTCCCCTACCCGCCCGGCGTTCCGCCCGGGTTGCGGGGTCCTAGCGCCCTCTCTTCCCGACACCCCAGCCCCCCTTGAAGTCACCCTTACCGTGACCCCCCCCGCAGCCACTCCCAACCCACCGCCGGAGTGCCCCGCCCGTACCCCCAGGTCATCGCTGGGGACCCCCCCAGACACCCCCAACTCATCCCAGAGTGCCCCTGCCCACCCCTCGAGGTCATCCCTGGGGGACCCCCCAGAGTACCCCCAGCTCCCTCCCCATGAAATGGGAAAGGGAGGTCCACAGCAAACAAACCTGTCTCACTCGGCATGTTGCATCAGTGCATGCTATGGCTGTGCCACTCAACCCAGACAGTCCCTGCACAAAAAAATAAATGGGCACAAAACACATCAGAAATCACAACAGGCAAAAACCAGTGGCTGAGCTCTTGCCTCTCTCTAGGGACCATTTGTTAACAACTGTACTCAAGACAGTCAATGGGACATCAGGACTTCAAGGAGAAACAGCTGGATTAGAACTGATATGCAGATTAGACTATGTGACAGCAGGATTCAGTCATGACTATGGTTTCTTTTCCCATTACAACAGGTGATTTGACTTCACCTTCCTCTATGAGTTCTTTCCCAGTGTTTGAATCTTAACAACTGCTCCGATTTGCTGTTACAGTATGACCTGATCCCATGTCTTACACTTCCTTGCATTTGTTCTCATTCCATTCTGTAAGTTTCCCCATCTTCAAAGCATCTGACGAAGTGGGATTTTCTCCCATGAAAGCTCATTCAATAAATAAATGTTAGTCTTTAAGTGCCATAGGACTCCTTGCTTTTCATCCCGTCTGAGCAGAGCGTCCCTGGTGCTGGGCACCGAGGGCACATGCCCCAAATCCCAGTGCCAGTGCCCCGGACCTCCAGCCCAATCGGGCCGGAGATCTGAGACCCAGCCTCCAGTGGCCACTGCAGCCCCGGCCCCGGCTGGGGATCCGGGGCCTGGCCACCCGCGGTGGGGAGTCTGGGGCCCAGCTGCCCGCGGCCGCTTCTGGCCCCATCCCTGGCCAGGCATCCGGGGCCTGGCCACCCACGGCCGCAGCAGGGAGTCTGGGCCTGGCTGCCCACAGCAGTGGCAGCCCTGTCCCCAGCCGGGGATGAGGGCCCTGGACGCCCACAGCGGCGTGGCAGCTTCTGGCCCTGTCCCCAGCCAGGGGACGGGGCCTGTGGCTGGGGGGGCGGGGCCTGCTGGCCAGGGGCAGGGCCTGGGCCCACGCCCCAGGTCCCTCACCAAGCCAGCAATGCCCCTGCATCTGAGATGTCATGCCCACATAGGGCTGGAGCCATGTTGTCGCTCCTCCCAGGTACACAGAGTCCCTGCATCACCTCTGGCAAAGTTGTCTGAAGGCTCTCTGTGCCTCATCTGCTGAATGGGGTGAACAAATACCACCCTATAGCGCAGACAAGGTCCTGGGATGGGAAGCGCTCTCGAGAGCCGAAGAGCATCATCAAGGTGGGGTTAGAGATGGGTAGACAGGTGGAATCAGAAAACAGGCTCCCACTTTTGCATCTGTGACATGTGGTCCAAGCAGTGGCACAGATGTCAGTAACAGCACCGGAGGCACCCACCAGCACCACTGCTGCAGCTGCAGATGTGTCCTTGCTAGCTCAGGGACAACGGGAAGGAGTTGGATGTTACACGGCAGTCAAAGCTGTCACCTTCGGACAGAGAAAACAATTAGGTTCTCTTTAGTGTCATGTAGAGTTGCTGTTGAGACAGGTGCTGCCATTAGCCAGCACACAAGAAAGGCCTTATACGATTGCTTCGTGATCTCAACAATACCATCAAATAGGTATTGCAGATGTGATTTAAAACCATAGCCACCATAGCAACTATTGTATCTTCTTGATAATCAATACAGTTTGCAAATGGCATCAAGAGTGCTATATTCTGTCTCCACTGCAGTGGGATTGGGTTGGATTTGCTGTAACAGCAGGAGCTGTTTTCCTCCTTTTTCCACCAGTCGACGGCTGCTTTGGGCACCAGCAAGCACTGGGGAACCTGTCAGTGTTGTACCTCTTGGCATTTCTGTTAGCTCAGATGCTTCAGGGTGCCAATTTCTCTTAATGGCTCTCACACATCATGGCAATGGTACGATCGCTGGGTTGGAAACACATAAGGGGAACACTTACCTGTAAAGAAAGCAAACCACCTAATTTTCAGTAGAACTAAAAATAATTAAGAAAAAATGTCTTCTATGCCTCAAATCTTGTTTATGAAGACCTTAAGTTGAGCTCACAATGTCCCTTGAACTGAGCTCAGTTTGGCACATGAAAGTTTCACTTCTACCATCCTTGCTATTGCTAAATGTCATGTGTACATGGACAATTAAATTAGCCAGGATGTCCAGCAGTCACTCATCACTGTCTGTAATACACTTGTCTGCTAGCCTAGTTTCTTTCCTCTTTCTACAGCAAACTCTTTGTAGAACCCATTTTGGCAGGATGTTTTTGTTCTATACTTACCCAAAATGATATAAGGGATGTCTAAACTGCAATTAAATGCCTTTCAATTGACTTGGGCTTGCAGGGCTCAGGCTAGGGGGCTGTAAAATTGAGGGGTAGATATTCAAGGGACCCCAGGAGGTGAGAGGGTCCCAGAGCCTGGGCTCCAGCCTCAACCTGAGAATCTCTATTGCTGTACCTGGCCCAAAGACTCACCATGAGTGAATGTATCAGACCCTGGTTTAGCAAATAAAGGCACAGATTAAGACCGTGGAGCAATGTAGATGAACCAGTCAGAGCCAAGCGGACACCTTTTCCTAAAACCTTTCAAAAACCAGCAATGGTATTGGAGGCAGAGTCTGAGAGAAGATAGATAAATTCTTTCAGAGCAGCAGCTGATCTGTGTGGCCTTGCAACTGGTGGTAATGTGTGTGTGACGGATGCAGAAAGTCAGCTCCTCAAATACCATTCATTTGTAACATACCATTCCTTCTGGTGATGATCTGGGGTGAAAGAATAACATAAGATTGAATTTAGCTGCCATCATCATGATTTGGAGCATGTGTTGCTAGGCACCAGCTGCAGCGATGCCTATAGGTGCTCTCACCTTCTGGGTTTGATTTGTTCAAGACGATTACACATACGTGAAAACTGAGAAGCACAAAAGAGGAGTGGAAGCTAAGATGCAAAACTATTTAAAAAGGGGGCATAATCTATAGTTCTCAGATTGCAGTGGTTGCTGCGCAGTTTACATAAGATCATGCCTTTAAACCCAAGCAGCAATGCTGAACCAAAAGGGGTGATCCAGACAACAATATCATTCTTTATTTTCTGGCACTGCTTAATGAGGAGAAGGAATGCACAGGGTCATGAGAAGTTTACAGGCTGTCATAGTCAGTGTGTGTATGTTATGCAACTGCTTGTGGATTTAAAAGCAGTGTCAGTGAGCTGGCAGAACAGAGGGAGATCTGAGGGGAGCTTTCTCCATGACTGTGCCAGGAGCCCTGATTAGGATGACTGCGGTTTGCAAGGGATTAAATAGCAAATTGAATTTTTGTAAAAAATAGACTGTAAGATTCCACAGTGGCTAAAGCTTAAGTGTGTACTTGAACTGACTTATTTCATTCAACATTAGGGCAGGATCTTGCCAGAGACAGCAACAGCAGGACAGAAATTGCCTAACATTCTGATGTAATATTGCATTGAACTGCATAATGGTCAGTATTCATCTAAAGAGAGGGCCAGATGTGGTGCCAGTAAGGGTGCCGTGCACTGATCTAGTGGCACAAAGCAGCCTTATCAAGCAATAGGGCTGCACCTGCCATAGGGAAATCACTGGATGGCCAAAGCCAGCACAGTCAGTCACCCTGTGTAGCATGGGAAGCTTTCTCCAGCTGCAGAAAGGTCCCATAGGAGCTGCCATGGCCAGGCATAGTTTACCTGCACTAATGGACAAACTGGCCCCTAGCCAGCGTCAGGAGTGAAGTGGGGAAAGGTGGTGTATCATAAACCGTAGGAATTTTCTGTGCTTGAATCTGGTGGAGATCTGAAGGTAGGTGTCTTTCAGACTAAGGGCCACAAACCAATCTCCTGGGTCTAGAGAAGGCATAATGAGAGCCAGAGAAACCATTCAAACCTTTATCTTTTGCAGGAATTTGTTTAGGCACCTTAAGTCCAGGATAGGTCTCAGACCTCCATTTGCCTTTGGCATCTGGAATAAAAACCCCTTCCCCTTTCTCTGTGAAGCACTTGTTCTATTACTCCCAACTCCAACAGTTTGTGGCTTTCCTGATCCAGAAGGATTTTGTGAGGGGGGTCCCCAACAACCTGGTGAGGGGGTGGTTTTTTTCATTGGAGGGGTCGTGACCTGAACTGTAGGGCATAGCCATGCAAGACTGTATCTAGAATCCAGTGGTCCCAGGTGATCTGAGCCCCCTGGCGTCAAAAGGAGGAGAGGCAGTCCCAGCATGTTGGAGCAAGAGGAGGTCTCTGGTAGTTCTCGCAGTCCTCGAGCTGTCAATCACAGCATGCGTCTCCGCGCGGGGGGTCAGTTGTTGTTGTTGCCCCCCTGGTGGGAGGGTTAGTTGGAGCTTGGACCCTGGCCTCCTCTGTTCCTTCTATTCCCGTCCCTGTCTCTATTTCAGTAGAGATGTTGCAGAGACTGGCAAAGACACTGGTGTGAGCCCTGCTGCGGCGGCTGCTGCTGCTGCTGCTGCTGTGGTGGTGGACCGACAGGGCCGTTTGGCTACCTGTGGGGTGTACATCCCCAGTGAACGCAGCATGGAACAGGTGTCTTTCATGAACTCCACAAAGAGGGAAGGGCCCTCAAACGAGAGATCCTGGTTTGCCTGCTGCATTTGAGGTGAAAATCCAGAACCTTGCAGCCATGCCGCTCATCTCATGGCCACCACTGAGGCCACCCCCCACCACTGAGGACGTGTCAGTTGTGTCCCAATATGCTAGGAGTGTTATCTGTGCTGCCACCAAGCCCTCCTCCATCAGGGCACTGAAGTCCATGGCATGATTGCAGGGAATGAGGTCCTGGAACCTCTGCACCGACATCCACAGGTTAAAACTGTATCAGCCTATCAGGGCCTGTTAGTTTGCTATAAGAAATTGTTGCGCCGTTGTCAAATAAACCTTGCACCTGAACAGGTCCAGGCATGTGACATTTTTATTTTTGTGGGTGGATGTGGGATGGCCCTGCTGTCCCCTCTGATTCACCACATCTACCACCAGTAGTGACCCAGGGATGGGATGACCGAAGAGGTCGCTGAACTTTTCTGCCAGGACATGGTGCTTCTTCTCAGTATCCTTTGACACCAGTGGAACAGAGGAAGGTATCTACCAATGTGTGCAGGAAATCTTCAAGACCCCCTCAAGCACTGGTAGGGCTACTCTGGCTGGTGGGGCAGTCTCGCCGACATCGAACAGTGGATTGAAGTCTTCCCTTACTACCTCCCTGGGAAGGTTGAGATTGGAGGCTAGGCTCTTTAGCAGCTCCTGGTGGGCCGTGGGGTCTTCCAGGAGGGCGAGGGACCCTTGGTAGGCCGCCTTGTCCAGGGATGATGAGGACAGTGCCCTAGAGTCCTCTCTTCCCATGCCTGAGGTGCCCTCTCCTGGGTCTGAGTCAATGTTGGACCCTTGTATGTCCTGTTCCATCTGGGATGTGGGGGGGCGCTCGAGGAAGCAGGAGACATGGGCTCCTTTTGGGATGCTTCCCAAGATCCCCAGTTGGCCCATTGTGCAGTCCAGTCTTTAAAAGTTTGCAGTGCAGGGATGGTGGCAGGGGTGCTTTCCTGCACTGTGCAGGCATGTGAGTGTCTCTCCAGTGCCGGTCCCAATGCGGGGATTGGCTCCTCTGATGCTCTGGTGCCAAGGTCTCGCTGGTCAGCGAACATCGCATCAATGGAGAGGAGGCTGAGATCTGTGAACAGAGCTCCCTGTGCTAGCACATCACTATGGACCTCTTTCCTGCTGGACACACCAGGGCCAGTGTTGGAGAAGAAGACGCTAAGGATGGGGCTTCAACCCCATGCCTGGGGCTTCAGTGCACCTTATCCTCTGCCACAGGGTTTCTTGCCTTCCCTCAATGGTGACTGGTGCCAGGGAGGTGCCAGTGCAAAGTGCGCCCTCTGTGCTGGATTTCCCAGTGCAGCCAGTGCATGGGTCAGTGCCGAAGCTGAGGGGAGGGCCGCTTCCATGGCCATGGTCTGGAGGCAGCTCTCTTGCTCTTTTTCGGGCCTTGGTTTGAAAGGCTGACAAATATGGCACATGTAGGTCCTGTGTCCTTCACTCAGGCATGTCAGGCACTTCTCATGAGAGTCCCTGATTGAGGAGGCCTTACTGCAGGCAGCGCAGGACTTGAAACTAAGCACGGCAGAGCCCACACTGGCTCCACGTGTGCCCTCTGTGCAGCATAAACCAGTGATGCAATGTCACTCTAATTTGATGAAACAGCTAGTAAGAAGTTAGTTGAGATGCTTAAATCTGTCTGGATTGAGAAGAACTATGGGAAAAAAGGCTCTGGCAAGTATGCAAGGTCAAGTAGTTCCAAGACAGTCACTTGGGCAGAAAGAAGGGGGAGCGGAGTCAGGGCCACCTATATACCGCAGCCAGAGTGTGGAACCAAGAGGACGTTGGTGACCAACCGTACAGGAACAGGCTAGGGCAAAAAAAAACCTTCTGGATGACCATTCACTGCGGCATGTAGAATGGCTGTGAGCACCACTCAAAGACGAATGGCTCTTTACTCTCATGTACCAGTAACTTAGCTGTATAAATTGCCCTTGGTCTCTGACTTCAGTGGAGCAGCCCTGATGCACAGCAGGTGTGGATCTCCATGTCACAGCCTGTTTGCACCATAGGCCTGACTAAGGAGTGTGCAAGTGGTTGAATGTTATCTGCTGGCACCGGATGGGTGCTAATTATGCAGTGAAATCCTATTTGCATCCTTTGCCATCATGTGGCCTCCAAGCACGCCCTATTCCAAAGGACTGGATTTACAGGTTCTACAAGCAGGTGGGTGGATTTAGCTTCTTTTTCCTGTGCAGGCTGTGACCAGCTGCACAGAGGGACTGGAGTGCTGAAAACAGGGAACTCAGTATCACTTGCCACAGCAGCAAGGTAACCGTGAGCTTGGCTGATGGCAGCTGGATTCACTACCTTGCATTGCTCTCTGCCACTCTTTGCGAGGCCCCATGCCCATTCAGACCAGCAGCCCCAAGCCTCCCCCAGAGCTGTTCCAACTTCCTAGATAAAGACCTTCACTGCGTGAGCCCACACCCGCTGCTTCCCTGCACCTGCCGTGCAGCCAGGGCTCCTCATAATCCTGGGAAAACAGCTGCAGAGCAGCCGGGCACTGCAGAGACTCAACACTGAGGGCCAGAGTCAATCAGGATAGTGCCAGTCTCCTTGCACTGAGCCCAGCGGTCCTGCCCAAGGAGAAGGGACTCTTCCACTACTGCCCGGGTGGCAGGGTCGGGCCCTAAGGCAAGGGGAGAGCCTACTTAGAAAGAAACCATATATATGAGGCCTGGAATGTATAGTAGAAAGTGAAGACACGAGACACGAGGTCTTGTAGAACAGGCCTGACACAAGGCCTGAGCTAATATAGCAGTCAGCCCAGCTGTTAGAAAACAAAAGTTAGCGACGCTATGGGCCCACATCAGGTCACACAAATGGGCAGCCACATCTAGTCCTCAAGCAGCAGTAGGCACACAGCACGCTCGTCGCCAGAACACCCCAACTGCAAAGACAAGGAGGGCTCCCAGAGCCCTCAGAATGACAGTGCAGTGCACAGAGCGAACTTTTACTGGCACAAGGTTAAAGGTGGTATCTAACCATATCAGAGGACGTCACAGTGCACACCGGAGGAGCAGTACTCTTGTTTGTATCCGTGCACAAAAGAGGTCCTCAAAGGAAAAGTCTTGGTCCGGCTGAGGGGTACCAGACACTCCTGTGGTTACTGAGCTGGTCCGTTGTAACAAGCACACGTGTATTAGTGAACCGCACTTGGTCGCCAATAAACCTGGCCTGGCGCCTTCATTACCAAAAGGGATCTCTGGCCCTGTTGGGTGATCCAGATGTGGTTTGGTTCCTGGGGTACCTGTGCAGAGCTGGGACGGCAGCCACGCTGGGAGAACACACACGCAGCCACCAGCTGACACCGACGTGTATTGTCCAACCCCTATGGTAGGGAAACACGGGTTTGGGTCACGATTCTTCAAGACTTCTTTCTGCGTTGGCTTAGTTTCTTCATTAAAGCTGCCCACTTCCCTTCATCTCGTCCCAGCTTTGGTGCAAGCCAGGAGGTTGGGACTTGGGGCCAGACTCCGATACTCTTCTCGCAGTTTCAGGGTAACCAAACCAGCTTCTCACGCTGGGACCCACTCCGGGGGGAGGCGCTGTCAGGTCTCCAGCTGTGCCTGCCTGTGGCAGGGCCCCGGGCCCCACTTGCTTCTGTGTAGGGGCTCTAGGGATGTGCTCAGGCTGGCTCGCAGGCTGTACCTGCACACTACCTTCCTAATATCATGGTACTGCCAGCTACAGGTCCCCACATGGTGCCTTCTAAGCAAGCACTTTTGGGCTGATTGGTGAAGCCTCAAAGAGAGAGCCCATAAACACAATAAGATATCTGCCTGCACACATGCCACTCACTTTCCAGCGGTCACTGCTCGGTCCCGGGGGACTCTTGCAGGCCAAACACGCTCCAAGGTCCCTTCTTGGACAGCTCAGATTGGCATTAACTGGCTCAGGGAGAAGGTCCCATGTCAGCCTCTTCCTAGCAAACACCCCACGTGGTTCAAGTCCTGGAAGAGCCTGTGTGAATTACCTGTGCACACCTCGCCAGCCAGGGTATCACTCTTGGTTTGTTTAGTTGCAGTGTCTTGCTTCAATCGCCCCCACATCTTCAAGTTCCCAGGGAGCTATGGTGAACGAGGGCAGAAGACAACCACCCAGCAGCCATTCGTCATGTTCACACCGGGGTCCCCAAGGGCACTGGGTGGGGTTGGACCATCTGTCCCAGCTCTCACTCGGGCTGAGCAGCATCCGACTCCAGGAGCAGCCCCACCGGTCTCCTGAGGCTCCTGGCGTGGGCGGACCCGAGCCAGGTGAGGCAGGGTGGCAGAATGTGACCCTGGCAGTATGTTGTGTCGCTGTCAGGAGGGAAATGAGCAGGGCCAGGATACAGGCTCCTTAGGGCTGGATGCTGCCTTCAGGCCCAGCTCTGAGCAAGCGGCTCAGTGTAGACTGCACTGTCCCCGGCTGAGCTCACAGCGACCATCAGACTGACGCCCTCAGTGACACAATCCTGAGCTTCTTCCACTCAGGCGCTCAGCAAGACATCACCATCATCACCCCTTGGCCTCTCGGGCCAGCAATGGGGAGAGCCAGCACCCTGGCTCTGCCCACCCCCTTGCTTTGGGGGGCGGAACGAAGGTGAAAAGCCTGCCTGCCTGCTCCTCCCCGTCTGGAGTGAAGGCCTGGGACAGGACAGGGGGGATCTGAGTCCCCTGGACAGCTCCTACTCACAATCCTTCCCTCATGCCGTTTACCAGACGCATGCCAGAGCAGGAGGCTAATGGGAGCCTTCTGGCTCAAAGACACGGCCCCACTTTCAGACCCCAGCACAGCCACCAAGACGGCCCAGGCTGCCTAGCTGCAGTTAGACTGGGGCCTGTTCCATGACACCCCCACTTCCAAATGGGCAAGGGGCAAACATGCCGGCCAGCAGCCCGAGGACGGTCGCCCAGGGTGGTTCTGTGACAGTGCAGCAGACTCTGCACGCAGGCCATTAGCTCCTGGGCGTCAAAATCCAGTGTGGCCCAATGGTGGAGTGAGGACCAGGGGCAGTTGTGCTGTGGTGTCAGTCCCTCTGACATTGCTTTTGTGACAAACCCCCAGTCACCCCAAGAACAGGTCGTTCCATAGAAGCAGAAGGAGCAGGGATGTCATTACTGCATGCTCAGCATAGACAGCCAGACGTACGGTTCCGTCGCTCGTCGGCTGCGGGGTGCCCTTCTTAACCAGTGTTAGAAAGGCTTCCACAGCTGGGCGCAGCAGCCGTCTGTGAAAGTCAATGGTGCTATGCTGATTTTCACCAGCTGAGGATCTGACCCTATGAGCATCTCCCTCAGCTGAGCAAGCTGTGTTGCAAACACACCTGAAACAAAATCACGGTGGATGGGCTTTATGTGCCCACAGAGCTCTGGACTGTCTCCCCTCCTCCTTTGGCTTCACTGTTTGGAGCCCAGTGCCCCCTGCTTCCCATCCAGAGGTTTCACGCTATACCAGTGTTTCCCAACCAGTGTGCCATGGCACACAGGTGTGCCATCAGGCCTGAGAAGGTGTGCCACAAAATTTTTTTTGAAAAACTACTCAAAGAGCTCTGGATTGGCTCATTGACTCATGAATATTTATGAGTTCATTTGGACACTATATGGTGGTGTGCCTCAAATTAATTAAAGCTAGCAAGATGTGCCACAGGAGAGAAAGTGTTAGGAACCACTGCTCTATACCACAGAGACAAGTGTCTGATTGCCAAATGCATTTATCCCATAAGCGCTGCAGGACTTCTTGTTTGTTTTGCTGAACTAGGCTAACACGGCCACCCCTCTGACAGTGTCTGACTGTACTCATTGAACTCAAATTGCTATTGGGAGCCAGCATGGGCTAAGGCAAGGTAAAGCAAATAGTGAGCTGTTAGGTCACCTTCATGCTGTTGGAGAACAGAGGACGCTCTGTCCCAACTCTGCCTATGTAGAGCAGTGTGCGGACGAAGCCTACCCCAGCACTGGGTTGCTGTGAAATAATATTCCAAGCAGCAGATCAGCCTGATATTCTGGTGATGATATGTGACTCAGAACATAATCATTTTTAATAAGTAACAGAATATGGCACTGTATTGTTTCCATGGATCAAACTACACATTAGCTGAGGTGCCTTTCAATAGTGGCTAGCACCTCTGCTTAATATGCAGAAGGTCCTTAGCTCAAGCCCCAGAGGGTTGGACTCGATGAGCTCACAAGGTCCCGTCCAACCCCATGATTCGATTCGATTCGATTCTAACTGAACTGTGCACATGTCGCTTTGCTGCTGATCCCATGACAAACCCCAAAGGCAATGCTCAGATTTGACAGTTGCTTGGTTAATTTTGCAAACAAAGGACTTTCAGCCTGGGCTTGCCATGGCAGGTGTAGAAGAAAAGAGTAAAAGGGGACTGGACTCTTTCTCAGGGAGATTTCACACATTCTAAATTGAACAACGGACACCCGTCTTCCAGAGCTGAATTCACAGCACATGCCCTGGCCTAGGAAGAACAGTCAAGGTGGCAGAAAGCAGTTAAATTCCTTTTTTTGTTTTGATTGTATTAGATAAATAGAGACAGGATACAGTGGAGGCTGGAGGGTTAGCTGCCAAACCTGAGAGTATCCAAATTCATTTGAAGGATTAAGAGCCGATCATCTGAACTCAGATTAAATGGAATATAATCAGTACCAAGCATGGCTTAGAACATTTAGCTCAGTATTAAGAAACATGAAGCCAGAGTGAAGAACAACGTAGCAGCGTGACGCTGGTGTGTCTAGGCAGATCATACGGAGCGGGGGGGGAGAGGGGTTGGGGTCACAAACCTATCAATAACAATGTACAAGCTTCTCTGCACAACAGCTTGGAAGCAGTTTGGGTTAAATAACGCAGGGCATTGTAAGCAAAGGAAAAAAAATCAGATTGGAGTGCCAGAGAGGGATACCCTACATTAGCTGTTCACATATCGATGTTCTGCTATTGGCCAGCAGCCAGTCTTCCAGACCCTCTCCGGTTGCAAGGTTACTTGAGTTCAGAGTAGTCAACATGTCTGGTTTAACCACTTGAAACTCAGCTGATGGTATGAGATGGACACAGGGTATCAACTCCCCCCACATCACAGTAGGGCGTTGACTCTGAAACCTAAAGATGGTGATCTAAATATCAACTTTAACTGTTTCAGGGCCTATCATTTTAAGAGCACTGTCCAGCTGCCCTTCTGACATGATATGGCCAGATGGCGCAGTTTGAGAGGGATTTATAGTCTCAAAGGCTCTGCCCATTCTCGTTTTGAACAGACCATTGTCTTTTGGTGATTACATGTGAGCGGTGTGAAGGAACTGTTCTGATCTAGCTTCTCTCATCATCTAATAATAATAGTGCTTCAGCAATGTCCCTGGGTACTTTGTAACAAGACAGCTCAGAGACTGATGATGCGCTCACTTTCCTCTGAGCTAGGGAGATGTCAGTTCCTTTGTCTTACAGGTGGGAAACTGAGGCACAGAACAAGTTATAGTGTCACACAGAAGTGGGGATAATTGTACCTAGGACTCCTGGCTCATGCCTGAGCCCTAAGACCATCCTTCTCTTTCCATTTGTGGTGGTTTCTTGTCATCCTTCCCTGGGAGGCCAAATCTCTCGTTGGCCCTCACTCTCCCCCCCTCACCTAGTCCTGCCTTCTCCCATTTCCCCTGCAAAGGTCCATGCTTGTTTGCCCCCCCAAGTCTCCACCCTCTTTTGTGTTTCTCATTCTCTCACCCCATCTTCTCATCCCTTCCCTACATCTTTCTCTCACTGGGTTGCGTCTGTCTCCCCCACCCATATCATGTCCACTAAACCCCGCATGGCCCTGCGCGGGCTGGGATGTGTCGCTTGTGCCCAGGGCCGGGAAGCCAGTGGGTCTCCCACCTTCCACTTCCTACCCTGAGAAGCACCAGGGGGCTGGGTGTGGGGGCAGCAGTGAGACAGGGCAGGGGGGAGGAGGAGGAGGAGGAACCCTTGGATGTCCTTTAATACCTACCTCTAGTATCCAAAAGGAGGAACTGCAGGGGTCAGAGTCTGCAGCCAGCTTGGGATACTTCTGCCAGGATGCGCAGCTGACACTCTGGGAGAGGGGCGCTTGGCAGGTGTGGAATAAAGTGGGTTCTCTGCAGCTTCGGGACCCAGGAAGACAGCTTCTTCTCTGCTCCGCAGCCTCCAAGAGGAGGTCCTGGTGGGCCTGACGCTCTCATCCTTGCTCCTGTCTGGAATGGGGAGGGAGCAGGGTCTCTCTGCCCCTGGCTCTGTTTGGTTTTAAGGCAACATGACACCTTCTTGTCAGAAAACCAGAAATACCCTCTCCAACACACAGGCCACATGGTGAGGACCTGAGAGACAGGAGAAAACAGTCATGTTTGTGGACTTATGCTGCATCTTCTTGGCCAAAAGAGCAGTTGTCTGGCCACTGTCATGGGCATGCAACTGACACAGAGTGAGAAAACAAGCAAGAAGAGCCTTGCATGGATCTGAAAACAGATCTGGCTTTTTACATGTGACATCCCCATGGATGACGCTGAATAAAAAATGTGACATTAAAATACACACGCTTAAAGGTTACACGTCCCTTTTGAATGTATGAAAGCAGTGACAATATTTGCCTATCCTAATGTGCTGTTCTCACCAAAATCTTCAGAAGACAGTCTTCCCTGTTTTAAGTCTGATCCAAAGCCTGTTAAGTCACTGGAAACCATCCTGCTGACTGACTTTGGATGAGGTTCTATAAGCGCTGTGCAGGCACAGCAGTTCTAGTTGGCAGAGCATGTGGAGATTTTGAATTTAGCTTCAGTCTGAACCAGAACAAAACCTGAACATTTCAGAATTCTCCAGGAACAAAAACATATATAGCTTCCATGGTGGGTCAGTTGAAACATTTAAAACATTATAATCAAATACAAAGTAAAAATCTAAATGAGAAGTTACTTTAAATTAAAAATTGAAATGTATAATTCAGAAGATGTTGAACCAGAACATTTTGACATTATCAGAACCTTCCCCCATTTTTTCTCTGAAACACTTTCTGGTGAAAGTGACTTGGTTTTGCAAACCATTGCAATTTTGATGGAACTGCATTTTTCTGAAATGTAGAATATGGGTCTGTCAAAGTTTTCCTGACCAGCTCTCCTTGTGTGGTTTATGGCTAATCAGACCAGGAAATGGTCTGTGCCCCTTGGTTCTGCTACCACCAAATCAACAAACCTGCTTATTTTCTGGATGAGATCACAAACTGCAGCCGTGACATTTATTAACAGGGATTTCAAAACTGCTAATGTGTCACTTTGGCACAATGGTAATATGATGACTTTTGTACTTTTAGAAATCAGTGGCAGAATCTCTGGGCAGAACTGTTTGAAAGAAGCATCTGTCGACTTCAAAACAAATCAGCTCAGTTTTTTTATTTTTTGATCAAGATAACAAGTGCCAGATTGACTGTCCAGGAGACTGTAGGTCCCAGTCCACCCGCAGTCCAGATGCAGCACAGCAAGGACATGCTCTGCCAGATACATTGCGAAAATCAGGGCTGCAAGGCCTGTTCTAAAGGCTGTAAGTCACCAAGGTCATTCAGGTCTCTGCCTTTTGCTGACACTGATGCCAAGTTCAACCTCCTGCTGATGTTAGGTAGGCCATTTATTGTGCTCAGGTCACTTTCTGGGCTTTGCACTGACAGGTTACTGGGTGGTCACTCAGCTGTACTTCTCCACCCAGTGTCAATGTGTGTGCACCCAACATTGCACCAGCTCATGTTTGCAGTTTGTGGATGCAAAGTGCCTTGAGCACAAGAACTGGCCTAAACTGATGCCTGCATGGGCACAGCGGCTAGAATTTGTGCTCCAGATTGGCCAGCATGTTTCCCAGGGGTGGCTCCTAACACTCGGCAGGGTGCAGGGGTTAGACTGTTCAGAGGGCGCTTGTGTGCTGCCATGCTCCCAGGCGGCTGGGCCTGCCCCAATAAGGGGTAAGCAAGCATTCACACACAAGAGAGAGGCTAACATTCAAAAATACAGGCCTTAACTTCTTCTCAGTGCATTCAAGAAAAAAATGCTGGGCACGTCGAAGCCAGTAGCTGAACTCTCTCCGTACGCCAGGCAGCAGCAATCAGACACATGGCAAAGCATTGACCTATGCAGAGACCAGACAGATTATATAACAGAGCAGGAGAAAAGCTACATTTAGGATCTTGGCCTCTGCTATGTGACACCTTCCCTCCGAAGAACCTCCAGTCTAATCTTTCAGACCTTGAGAGAGCAGCCCTGGGCCGAGGACATTGTCCTTTCAGCGCTTGTCACCAGTGGGAATGAGACAGAGGGGGCTAGGAGAGAGCTCTGCATTCCTTAGAAATGAAGTAAGACCCAAGTGAGAGATCCCCTGGGGGCCACAGAGGCTGACTGACAGACACAGGACCGTTATTGATGGAGACAGGCCAAAAGCAGGTGGAGTCTTGACTTTGGCATCAGTGACATAGAGGCAGGTTTGGATCATCAAAACCTGAGTTTTTCTGAACTCATGTCATGTCCCAGCTGAGCCCAGAACGACATGCCCAGATTCCCAGAGAGGCTCTGCATCCAGCAGCTCCCATGGTTTGCAGCCTGGTTGCCACCGTGGTCATCCCCACCGAGGTTTGGTTGGGGCCTGCAGAGCTAGAAGCCCGTCTCTCCACCCTTTGCTATGGAGGTTGCTGCTACTGTGATGCTGCCGTTCCCATTCTCCAACGCTCTGAGCGGGACACGTAGCACACGCTGACTGGCTGGCCATGCTCACGCTTCTGAAAATTGGGACTGAGGGGAGTTGCTGGGTGCCGAGCTCATAGGAAGATCTGCCCCACCATTGCCTGCACCGCCACAGTTCCCTCCCCTAGGGAGAGGCTCCTGAAGGAGGCTGAGGGTCCCCAACATGTGGGGAAACGGGTGACACCTTCCATTCCCCTGCAGCTCCACAGGATTGGGCTGAGGGAAATTCCCCAGGGAACCCCTGAGTCAGAGGCTCTGGTAGCCCTTTTCCAGCTAACTCTGGCCTCTCTCATTCTGATCGCGCGCTAAGGTTCCTCCGCCAAGGATGCTAGCCAGGAGTTAGCCCTCAGACAGCCACCCTGAACAGGGGCCATTGTCTGTGACTTCTGTTTCAGAGCTCTGCCTTTCCAATATCAATCAGCACAAAAGCCGGCGCAGGGCAGGCACTGTGGGCTGCCCTCCTGCTACGGGACAGAGGGAGCATGTGGGGCAGCAGCTGACTTATTTCAGCCTGCTAAAAAAAGCACAGTCGTTAGCCCACCTCAGTAGGACCTGCCCCAAAAGTGCAAGGCATGCTAGGGAGCACCAACATCCCACCCCCCTCTCCTCAATGGACCAGCAGAGAGCAAGCCTGGGTGTGCGTGCGGGGCTGGGAGGGGGGCATGGATTCACATGACTGACAGCTCTCATACTGACTGTAGCTCATCGACCTGGGAGGACAAGGCCAGTTCAATAGGCATGGCCAGGGCCCTGGGTGGGGACAACCTCAGGAATGGGCCTTTCGTTTTCTTAGGACTTTTTGGTTCCTTCTCATGCACCAAGAAGAGAGGCACTTCCTGGCCCAGTCTCACAAAGAGGAGGTGGAAACACAGCCCTCCCTGACCCCCAGCACAGATGGGTTAGCTCCTGCCTGGTGTAAAGAGCTTTCCACGGCAGACCAGGCTTGTCTGAGGTGCTCCCTACAAAACGCAGCTCTTCCGTGTCCAGACCTGTCGTTCTTCTCCATGGCATGTTTACTGGCTGCACCCAGCGGAGTCGTGTGGAAGGACCAGGGTGTGGCGTGCGTGCCAGCTGCCCTCCCGGCCACTATACAGCGATTCGACCCATGCAGCTTGAGCTAACGAGTCAGCATTTCTATGGGGCAGTACAACTCCTCTCCCTCGTGGGCAGCACGGAGAGGACCTGTCACACGCTCACTCACCTGTGGGTTGCACGTGCATTCAACCGTCTCTTCATGGACCATCTTATTGCTTTTTGTAGATGGGGGCCTGCTGCTCTACTGGAGACTATCTGCCTGCTGGCTCCCAGTGTGGCTAGTGACAGGATCCCCTTGGATAGCAACTGTCCCTTAGAGAGTTACTGGCTTGGAGAGCCTTCAGGCAGGTGGTTCAGGCATACAACATGTTACAGGCTGCCCGGTTGTGAAGGCCACATCTACACTGGCAAAAATGGGCCCTCAAACTCACCATGGGCTCTTGGTAGATGCGCCAGCGGCACATTTCTTTGACAGTGGTCCTGAGGTGGCCTCCTCAGCCCCACTGTTAGGCTGTGCTCTGAGAGGCAGGCCACTCGGAAAGGTAGCCCTGTTAAAGCAAGGATACTGAGGGCAGCAGAAGCCTGAGTCTGCAGGAAGGAACCCCTGGAAGAGGGATGGAGCTCAGAGGAAAACTGGGCCACGGTCCTCTTCTGTCTCTTCCATGCCTGGCAGAAATGAGCCAGCCACAGCTGTTGCTTGAGTGGCTTGAGCTGAGTGCAGCCTTGCTCTGTTTATCTTTGGGATTTCGACAGACAGGTCATTCTTTACTTATCCTTTCCAGTTCTGGCTTGGCACCAGCCATCCCACAGTAGTACAACTCCTGCTGGGTGACTGCTGTCACATGGAGGCCCATTGCAAACCGTGTTTTCCACTGTGTCTCTCTGAACAGTGCTGGCCTGGAAAGGGAGCATGTCCTACACATGTGAAATGTTTGATCGTGCACGTTAGCAGCGGCCCAGCTGGCTCTCAGAGCCCGCAAAACACACCTGCTTTATGGTGTTACGTCCTGAGGGCTGTCGTTGCTTCGTGACGGGATAACATCCTGCTCCACTGCAAAGCTGTGCGAGACGTTCCATGGAACTTGATGCTGTTTTGGTGTAAACAATTAATTATTTATTATTAATTATTAATTAATTATTATTATTATTGATTGTTGTTGTTCGCATTAATGGCAGCAGCTAGAAACCCCAGCCAGGACTAGGCACTGTATAGACGCACAGTCAATGACAGCCCTCCCCAGACGCAGACCACCTTGATAGACAGGAGATTGGAAGGGGAGGCAGAAGCTCAGACAAAGTGACTTGGCCAAGGTCATTCAGCTTGGCAATGGCAGAGCCAGAACAAGGGCGCAGGTCTTATGGCCCATGCGGTCTCTGAGGAAGCTGATAAAGGTTAACTGTGGCACGCTTAGCAAGGGAAAGGTGCCATGTGGCAGCAGCTTTGCAATGCAGACTTTGCCATGACACACAAGCTTGGCCAGCCATGGGGACTTCAACCAGGAACAACCATACCATGCTACTGGGAACTTAACAAACAGGGTGTCACTGTTCCTGGTGGGCAGAAGGAGCAATGCCAGGAGATCAACAGTGGATCCAGCAGTGACAATCAATGAGCAGCTCAGCATTCAGGTGGCTTCCCCCAGGGCTTCCATTGGATGGTCATTTTCCTATTGTGGTAACTAAAGGAGGTACTGGCAGACCTTGCTTAGCCCTGCAAAACGTTCGCAAGCATGTCTGAAATGGCTTATTTTTAAACAAGCCTTGGCCATGATTTCAAACCTGGCTCCCAGCTCCTCAAAGGTGGAAACAGGCACTCAGATATATTTGAGGAGCTGGCCCTAGATGCTTAGTTTGGCTTTAAAATTTCATCAAGGCATTAAGCAAGGGGCTCGCTTTGCAAATGCAGAGACCCCTGCAGATCCTTTGAAGGCAAATGCCAAGATGTTCAGGAGCCTACATTTAGACACCCAGTTGGTGTAGGTGTGCAATGGCCACAGTTATGGGAACATAGAAGGTGAGGCTCGGAAGGGCCCTCAGGTGGGATCTAGTCAAAACCCTGCTGAAAGCAGGGCCAACCCCAATTAAATCACCCCAGCCAAGCTCTCTCAAACTGGGTCTTAAAGACCTCTAAGGATGGAGATTCCACCATGTCTCTCCATAACCCATTCCAGTGCTTCACCACCCTCCTAGTGACAAAGATTTTCTTAACAGCCAGCCTAGATCTTCCCCCACTGCAGCTTGAGACTGTTGCTCTTAGTTCTGTCATCTGCCACCACTGAGAGCAGCCCAGCTCCATCCTCCCTGCAATCCCCTCCAGGTAACTGAAGGCACCTATCAAATCCTCCCTCACTCTTCTCTTCTGCAGACTAAACAAGCCAGTTCCCTCAGCCTCTCCTCATCAGTCACGTGCTTCAGCCCCCTAATCATTTCTGTTGCCCCCCCCCTGGACTCTCTCCAGTTTATCCACATCATTCATGTAGTGGAGGCACAAAACCAAACCCAATACTAGAGATTTGGTCTCATGCAGCCCAATATGCTGTTAGCCGTCTTGGCAATAAGACTTTGGTCTGTAGCAGTGCATGGGATTCTTCCATCCTAAGTCCAGTACTCTGCACTAGTCTTTGTTGAACCTCATCAGATTTCTTTTGGCCCAGTCCTGCAATTTGCTTATGTGTCGCTCTGTATCCTATCCCTGCCCTCCAGGGTGCCTACTACCCCCCCTCCAGCTTAGTGTCATTCATGAACTGGCTGAGGGTGCCTCCACCCCATCCTCCAGGTCATTAATGAAGACGCTGAACAAAACCAGCCCTGGGACTAACCCCAGGACACTTCACTTGATAACAGCTGCCCACTAGACATGGCGCTGTTTATTACTACCCGTTGATCTCAATGATCTAAGCAGCTTTTTAATCTCCCGTATAGTCAGTTCATTCAACCTGTTCTTCTTTACTTTACTGATGAGCACACTGTGGGAGACCACATCAAAAACTTCGCTGAAGTCAATGAATGTCATATCCACCACTTGCCACACATCCAGAGCCAGTCCGCTCATCGCAGAAGGCAGTCAGGTTGGCCAGGTATGACTTCCCTTGGTGAACACATGCTGACTGTTCCTGATCACCCTCCTGTCTTCCAAGTGCCTCAAATGGATTCCTTGAGGACCTGCTCCATGATTTTTCTGGGGACTGAGGTCGGCTGACTGGTCTGTAGTTCTCCGGTTGCTCTTCCTTCCCTTTCTTGAAGATGGGTGCTATATTTTTTCTTTTTTCAAACATCCAGGACCTCTCCCACCACAAGTTTTCACAGATAATGGCCAGTGTCTCTGCAATCCCATCAGCCAATTCCTTTATCAGCACCCTCAGAAGTATTGCATCCAGGCTCATGGACTTGTGCCTGCCCAGCTTTCCTAAACAATCATGAAGCTGCTCTTTCAGCACTGAGGGCTGCTCAGCTTCTCCCCATTCTGTGCTGCCCAGTTCTGCAGTCTGGGAGCTGACCTTGTATGTGAAGAGGGAAGAAAAACATTGAGTATTTCAACCTTTCCCACCATGTCATCTGTTACTAGATTGCCTCCCCCATTCAGGAAGGAGCCCACACTTTCCTCCACCTTTTGTCGCTAACATAGCTGTAGAAACCCTTCATGTCCTTTGCTAGCTGAAACGCCAGTGGTACTTTGGCCTTCCTGATTTTACTCTGGCCTGCTCAAGCCTTATTTTTATACCTTTGCCCTCCCTGGTGACCTGACCAAGCTTCCACTTCTTCAGTTGATCAGTTGCTCACCTAACTTAATTAAAATCAGCCCTCAAACCTTCAGCTCTGTGTAATTACAGATTTATTTTGATTTATACACAGCCATGCAGTTCTAATCCAAGCATGGAGGAAATAAATCTGCTGTTTATCAGTAACTGAGTAAGTACATTTGCTTGGCCTGAGGCTCTGGTCAGGCAGATGGTGCTGAGCCTACTGCAGTCCAAGATCAAACATGTATATCTTACCCACAGACACAGGTAGAAACACTGAAAGGACAAGCTTAAGATGTGGAAGAGCCAGTACATCAGATCCATGGATCTGTCTCTACATGGCAGAAGTGCTCCAGGGAAATTCAATTACCTTTAAACACTCTGGTCTGAAATGACACTCTGGTCTTTAGCTGCCACAGTGTATGGCCAAGATGTAAACAAAACAGAGGATGAAGCAACCTGATTTCACTGTGCAAATCTCTTACACAAGCACTCAGATGGATGCTTCCAAATTTGCCTGGTGGGTTTTTGCACCTGGCACTGTGTGCAGCGAGCTGTGGCAACGTGTGACCAATGACCGGAAGGTGGGACACCTGTGCTGTGTTGCACATCATACTGTAATTGACAGGTTATCCTTTTAAAAAACCCACATAAACCTTTTTAAGGAAGTTTTCTCACTGGATGTCTCAAATAACCCAGTTCTGCAAGCTGCACCTGGCTACTCAGGCGAGGGGGCCTGTTACAGTTGGTGGAGCAGGTTTTGTTTTACTGACAGTGAGAAAACAGATGATATCACTGAAAACCAGGACTTGTGACTTGCAAGGTTACTAGCGCATATTTTGTATTTCAGTCAGCCGGGGCCCTGGCTGGGGGACTGAATGCCCAGGATTCTCACTACGCATGAGGAGCAAGAATGTCAGAGTTGGGGGAGAGAGTCTCTGCCCCCAAATCTAGTTGTCGTCGTCTCCCTGGACAATCCCTGTGGCCCCCATACACATAGCTGCCAGCTGCTCACACCCACCTGGGCATTTTGAAAAAATGTGGGGCAGATTGAAGTGTTTGATTCTAAGGCAAGACCAAGTTAATCTAGACAGCTATTTGTCCAACCTGTTCTTAAAGACCTCCAACAACAAGGATTCCTCAGCCTCCCTTGGGCACCTGTTCCAGGGCTTAACTAGTTCAGAGTTAGAAAAATTTTCCAGTACTGAACTTAAATCTTCCTCGCTGCAGACTGAACCATGACTTCTTGTCCTATGTTCAGTGGCCACGGAGAACAACCAATCACTGTTCTCTTTTCAATAGCCCTCAACATGCTTGAAGACTTATTAAGTCTTGCCCCACTTCAGTCATCTTTTTTCAAGAAAAAGCACACCAGTGCTTTTAGCCTTACCTCACAGATCAGGTTTTCTAAACCTTTGATCAGTTTTGTTGTGCTCCTCTGGGCTTTCTCTGATTTGGCCACATCTTTCCTGAAGTGTGATGCCCAGGACCAGACACAGAACTGCAGCTGACTCCTCCTTAGTGCTGAGTAGACCAGGATGAATTATCCCGTTTCTTGCATATGCCATTCCTGTTAATCCACTCCAGAAACATATTTACCTTTTCTGCAACTGCATCACATTTTTAATCATATTCAGTTTGTGCTCCTATATAATTCCAGCTCCTTTCTCCAGAGCTGCTCCCTGTTATTTACGTTTTACTATTATTTGTCAGTTTGTCAATGATTTTTGGTTTCCACGTGTAGCATTTTGCACTTCTCTTTACTAAATTTCATATTGTTCAGATCAGACGAATCCTCCAATTTATCAAGGTCATTTTGAATTCTAATCCTGTCCTCCAGCGTGCTTGGAACCCCTTCCAATTTGATGTGATCTGCAAATGTTAAATACCTGTGCTCCACTCCATTACCCAAGTCATTAGTGAAAATGCTCATAAACTTTAAGGTCAGAGGGGATTAGATATCATCTGTCCTACCCAGCACAGACCACAGAACCTTGCCTACCCACTCCTCTAACAGACTCCCTAATCTATGACTTAGTTTTTGAAGTCCTGAGATAATGGTTTAAAGATTTCAAGGTACAGAGACACTAAATAGCAATATTATACACTACACATGTATAATCTAGTATGTGCTGTCCCTCAATGACTGTACTAGACCACGCAGTAAAAGACTGCAAGGAGCAGTCATTCTAAAATGGACTATCAAAATCATACTGCTCTGAAATGTCTGAAACTGTTACAGCCTGACTGGAATGCTCAGTTACTGTTTTTTCTTTAAATGCACATTTCTACAAAACTCTGGCTCCTGATGAATCTTCAGTTTTCATGGAAAAATGTTCCACTGGGATGTTTTCTCACCAGCTCCAGTAACAATTAATACTAATCAATAAAGCCGTAGTAATTACTTACTGTCAGTTAACAGATAAATGGCCAAAGATACAATTGGCTAAGGCGCCTCAGTTGGGCTCGCTCTCAACTCTAGAGATACCTCACTTCTTTGACAATGGTCTAGAACAGTAGTTTTCAAACATTTTTTCTGGGGACCCAGTTCAAAAAAGTCATTTATGCCCATGACCCAGCCATTACATCTTTGAGCAACGCACTCCAGTCTTTTGGCAGCGGCAGCAAAGGGTGCTGTGACCCACTGCTTGAAGGTCTGTGACCCAGTACTGGGTCCTGACCCTATGTTTGACACCCACTGATCTAGACGAGAATCGAGAACACAGCACATGAATGGAATTCACACGACAGATGGTGTCTGAGTAGCTGCCTACCATAAGCCCTCTCTGAGGCATGATAACTACCTACCTTAGGGTCTCACATTGTTCCCAGTGTAATAACTGGGCACAGACCATGTAAAATAGATTGCAATGGCCCAACAGATTTCATGGAGTCAGGTGATTAGCATACTGGGTGCAGGGCATAGTGGGTAATGGTATTTGGGGTAAGTGTGCCCACAAATCTATCAATATTGGTAATTCTACTCAGGCAAAATATGAAATACTGTCTTTTTGTGAATTGCTACTCTATGTTTGTTGCAAATCTGTCTGAATTAGTTAAAGGGTAAAAACTACCCTTAGTTAAGAGGAGGCTTGTAGGAATGGTGACTGCATGTTTCAGCCTGAAAAAATTCAAAAGAGACAGGGGTGGGGGTTTGAAGCTATTTTAGCCTCTTTTCTGATTGCTTCCCTTGTCTTTTAATAGTATAGCTAAGCCTTCTATGAGACTTTTGTCATTTAGATAAAGATAGCTGTTTACATCTACTTAAGAGCTGGAATCACCAGGGAGAAGAGCAAACTCTTTCTCTGACCAAAAATCACTAGAGAGAAATTTCTCTCTCTGAACTGAGATGGTGGAGCCAGTGGACAGTGAGAGCAGCCAGCGGTGAGCTGGGCAACACAAATGACTGGAGGGCAGAGCTGGTGGACAGCAAGCAGAGCCAGCAGATGGTGAGAGGGGCCAGCAGTGAGCCGGGCAACATGAGTGACCAGAGGGTGGAGCCGGCAGACAGTGGGCAAAGCTGGTGGACGGAGAGAGCAGCCAGCAGCAAGCTGGGTGGTGCGAGTGAACGGAGGGTGAAGCTGGTGGACAGCAGGTGGAGCCAAGAAACAGTTCTAGAGGATGGAGTGACTGATCAGTAGATGGCATTGGTGGACAGCTGGCGTGAAAGATACTCCCTATGTACCCTAGAGTTGGTTGGGAGCCTAGTTACCACTGATTTTTCCAGATCAGTGCCAGTTTTGCCATTAAGTTTGTACGTTCTGTTATGTGGTGTGGGTTGCTGGGAACTTTGCTCTATACTTATTTTCTAGATTAGTGCTGATCTCTGTTATTTGGCCTTTTGCATTTTGTTTTACTACTATTAAAAGCTCTTTTTACTACACTCAGACTCGTGCTTGCGAGTGAGGAAGTCTTGCCCCTTTGGGGTGCTCAGGGAACAGTGCAGGACTCCTCAGAAATCTGGGTGGGGGCTCGAGCCGGCTGGTGGTGTTACACTATTGGGAAATCCCTAGATATAGAACCCGGCCCTTGTCCTGCCAGCCTGCCCTGGCAGAAGGGTTACACTAAGACTTTCCAGGTATTGATCCCTGGTAAGTTTGGCAACAGGCTGCTGACACAGGAATTGGCTTCCCTTTTTCTGCTAGACCTACAAGAAACAGCAGTGAGCCTGGCATTTCCCATGTACCTAAGGGTAACGTCTATCCCTCATAGGATAATGGGAATGAGGGAGGCCTGAGCAATGAGCGCTATGGGATGAGAAGGAGCCATCAATTTTAGGGCCAGAAGAGTTTATCAGATCCCAGTTTGCCAGAAAACCTTACCTAGTGTTTCTGGTAGGATCACAGAGGCCCAGCTCCTCAGAAGTGTTTAGCTCCTGACTCCTGTTAGTTTCAAGGGGAGTTAGGTGCATGCCTTTGGATCTAGGCCAAAACGTGTGGCCAACGGGACTGGAATAGATTCCTACCCCTGGATTGCAGCCAAGTATTTCTCACTGAGCCTTCACTGAAAAATGAATTCTTATTCACGTAGCAGTGGTGTGGTCACATGGCCTGGAGACTGGTGAGGAGAGGTCAGACGAGTACAAGACAAGGCAAGCCCTGAGTCTGGGGCAGGGCTATAGGAAGCTGTGCAGGCGTTTGTCTTATGCAATCACGGCATTAATAGTCTGGAAGCAAACGTCACTTTCACTTTCAAACGGGAGCCTTGTTAGTCTGGTCCAGCAAAACAAACAAGGAGACTCGTGACTTATGGCACTTTTAAAGACCAACAGATTTACTAAGTTCCCCATCTTCAAGCATCTGACAAAGTGGGATTGTCTCCCACGGAAGCTCATGTGGTACATAAATTTGTTAGTCTTTAGAAGTGCCCCAGGACTCCTTGTTCATCACTTTCATGTGTTTCTCTGCAGGCTGCTCAATGGAGCCTGGCCCAGGGGGTTCCATAGCGTAGATTCAAACAGGAAGGATAATCAGCATCAATTAGCTGAGCCTATTTCATGCCATTTGCTGGCCCCTGTTCTCCATGGCTTGGCTCCTTCCAGATCCCTCAGGCCCCGGCCCAACCACCCCCCAGTGTTGGTAACCAAGGGCTTGCATAGCTACAGGCCTCAATGAGGAGCAGGCTGTGTGCACCCTCTTGCATGTAGCCATGCATGCTGGAAAAAAGGCTCCAGGGCAGGGGGACTGTTCCCCACACAGTAGGGCACCCCAGCTTTACCCAAATCCGTAGGGCTCAAGGCATAACCCTGTTAAGGGAGCCCCCACCCTTTCCCAATTCATAGGGCTTGGGAGCAGAAGGGGGAGAAAAGCACCTACCATTACCCAAGTCACAGCTTAGGGCTCAGGGTCGCCCATTCCCACACCATAGGGCTCTGGGTGTAACCTGGTTAATTGAAGTTCCCACCCATTCCCAAGCCATAGGGCTCCAGGTGTAATTCTCTGTGGGTTTGCAGGATCTTTTTACTTACACAGTATGTTCCTGAATCCTTATTTATTACCAGTTGCCAAAACAGGACACACACGTGAAGCCCATAATGTCACCACTCTTAATATGGCCAACAAACTTCTCCTGGTGGCCAGTCGGGGTAAGACCAGCTGGGGACTCCAGCTTTTGCACAGTGTGGTTTGCAGGTTGTGGAGATCTGCCAGCTCTGATCTGGGGCTGTGTCCTGGAGTTTGGTTCAAAAGAACTTCCTTTTAGACCCTAGTTTATATAGTTAAAACTTGGGTCCTGCTTAGCTGTACCCCGGCCAATCATTTTAGACTAATGCCACAAAACACCAATCCAAGCACACTATGAAACAGCCCTTTAACCAATCATATCCTATCACCTTCAATAATTTCAATAAGGCACTTAGTTATGCAACAGACAGAAACAATTAACAAATGAGACAAAAATTGTTTAGATACACAATAGGAAAGCAGGGGACCATAAAGACAAAACAATAAGAAGTGTAGATTTTAGGAGCACAACTGGTAAGCCATGCCCTTCCAGACAGAAAGTTGTCAAGCAAAGTTTTCTTTAAGCATCTCAAAATTTGTTTCTTTATCTGGTGGTGAGAACCATACATTGTTTTGAAGTGGTTTCAGGAATGTGAAGATGTGAAACATGCTTCATAGCTCATGGCTGCTGTTGCTTATGGCTGTTACTGCGTGGCCCAAGAACAAGGCCTAAGCGTAGCCAAAAAACACCACCTCAGATGTTACAGGACTTGGCAGAACATTTGTTTGATGTATCTCCCTGCCAGCGTCCTTCGCTGCTATGGGACACCACACTGCTGAACCCAGAAATCCAGGCAGGGAGGCGGATAGATGAGTAGGGTGTCAGATAGGGATGCATTCGGTGCGGGTCTAGTGTCTTTATTCGCCTACGCTGCGCCTCACCATCTATGCTGCTACTTACACCCATGCTGGGGACTACACATGCACATTTTCTGCACACCTGCCCAAGATGACGTACCTAGCAGCTGTGATGCCAACCTGGTCAGGTGCACTGGGCTGGTCTCCCATCACCTCACAACCATCAGTGCCGGGTGAGGAAGGCTGGACTTGTGCTTAAGGAATGGCACTCTGGCCATTGGAGGGCAACTGCAACTCTGCCACAGGCATCCTTGGCCCAGTCACTTAGCCCTCAAACTAATAGAAATCAGGAGCCTACATACCCATGAGGCTGTGGTTCTTCATCCTCTGTCCCTCAGGAAGGGAGGAATAGCTGCGCTTCTGGCACCATCTCCTCTATCTAGATCAGCTCTAAAGGGGGAGCTGTGTCAGTCTAGCTCAGCAAAACAAACAAGGTGTCCAGTGGCACTGTTAAAGACTAACCAATGTATTTATTGCATAAAGAAATGTGTTAGCCTTTAAAAGTAGACTCCAAGACTCCTTGTTTGTTCTATCAAGCTCGTGAGTGATTGGGGCAAGGCCTGCCTTTCTTTGTGCGCCTGCAGACCAGATAACAGCCTTTGCAAGTACCACTCTGTCAAACCAGAACAAGGATCTGGAAGTGCTTATTCACCTTTCTGGGTAGGCCACTACTTAATTTTCAGTCCACAGGACGGGGCACCTTCTGGGCCAAGCTGTTTGAAAGCAAATGGGCAAACAGATTCCATGAGATGTGGTATCAAACACATCACTAAGACACCAGCCCATGACAGCAGCTGTGGCCCCTCTGCTGACTTGTTCGTAAACCCATTTGTGATTGGACTCCCCAGAGCAATCAGTGGCCTGGCAAGATCCAGCCTCTGTATGACAGACTGCCTTCACTGGTGCAGCGAAGACTGAGGGCATCTGCATACATCTGGAAGCATATCAGTTCCATCAAGGAAGAGAGCCAAAAATCCCACCCCCCACCCCACTGCCAAGCAGTCTCCCTGAGCCACCAAGCCCCTGGTGTGTCTAGGGCAGAAAGTGGGACACAGTTTACACACCATGTAAATAAAGCAGCATAGGGATTGCAACCTTATGGTGACGTGGTGAGTCTTTGTGGGCCAAGGGGAATGGGCCCTGGAGGAAAAATGGGGGAGACAGCACCTGGCCTGCTACAGGGATGCTGCCTGTTTGTGATGGTCTCTATTACATTTCTCAGTGTTAGTGTGGGCCTGGTATATAACAAAGACAATGCTGGTGCTCATGCCACGTGGAAGTGAATTTGCTTGTACCTGTAGCCACTAGTTTTCTCCAGGTAATACCACTAGTTTAAGACGCACTGTGATGCTGCCCTTCCCAGGGTGGTGGTGGGCACAATAATGCCCACAGCAGGGCATTTGCCTGAGCAAAACTAAGTCATGGGATGGGGCCTGGGACTGAATTGTGAGTCTTTCCCAGGAAGAAGAGGCTGGGATCAGGACCTCCCTACTCACAGGTTTAAGAGTATTACAATGCCCTGGCACAGTTAACCCCCTCCTGCCATTATAGTAAACATGGCTTTGATCACCTTGTTAACCATCCAGAGAGGTAGCTGTGTCAGTCTAGTTCAGTAAAACAAGCAAAGAGTCAGAGCACTTTTAAAGACTCACAGATTTATTTATCACATGAGCTTTTGTGGGAGAAAAATCACCAAGTGGGATTTTACCCAGAGAAGCTCATGAGATAAATAAATCTGTTAGTCCTTAAAAGTGCTACAGGACTCCTTGTTTGTCTTGTTAATCACAAAACTCCTCCAAACACTGAAAACCCAGAATCAGACACAGAAGGTAGCTACCCAAACTGCATGGGTATATGTTGATCAGCACTGCCAACAGCTGGTGTTTAAGAAAGCCCCACTCCTGCATTCCAGTGATTACACAACTCTCCATTTTCATGTAAAAAGTCAACATGTTCCAAGCCCTTGAACTTGCAGAGAAAAGCGTTGAACACCCCTTACATGCCCAGAAAGCAGAGTGCAAATCCAGAGAACCTAAAAAGGTATAGTTTATTTAAATCTCATCAAGCTCATGATTTTAGAGGGGCCTGACTCACTTCCTGAGTACTTGGTGGTGGCCACACTGTGTGAGGTTAAAAAAAAAAAAAAAAAGCAAAGAGTCTTATGGCACTTAAAGACTAACAGATTTATTTATTGCATGAGCTTTTGTGGGACAAAGCTCATGCAATAAATAAATCTGTTAGTAAGTGCCACAAAACTTGCTTTTTTTTGCCTTACTAGACTAACACGGTCACAACTTGGGCAGCTGTAGACAAGTCACATAAATGAATCATACCAATTTCATGCTGACATCTGGTGTTACCTTGAGGAACAGCAGGCAATGGTACCAGGGAGAAGCACCAATGAATTCTGAATGCTCTGACTGAGCTTGGATTAGTGAAGTGCTGAAAGCCAAGTGCCGAAGTGGCAGTCATGTTAGTTTTGTTTGTTTGTTTTGCCGAAAGCCACAAACCAGAAGAATAAAGCACAAGGATACAACACGAATACCAATGTTGCTGGGTTAAGTCAGTCAGATTTTATGCTGTACCTTTGCCTCCCTGACTGACCTCACAGGAAAGAAGAGGGCCCTGCTTCCTGGTTCACCCATTTCTGCTCCCTTCATTTTGCTTCAGGGGCCTCAAACACGTGGCCTATGGGCTGCGTGCAGCCCCTAAAGCCATTTCCTGTGGCCCACATCATCACAATCATTACTGATATTTGCAATATCATTGTATGAGGAGGTTTCACTGCTGTGGCCCTCAGGCTGACGTGTTAGTCCACATGTGGTCCTCATGGTGATTTGAGTTTGAGACCCCTGGGCTAGATCTTCCATTGGTGCATTTGGTACAGCTGAAGCAAGGTCATTCACATGAGCAGCAGGATGGCTCATTGGAGTACAGCACAGTTGTGCACACACATACACAAATGTATTAAGCAAAAGTCTTAGGCTCAGGCGGATTTAAAGACTGGCTTGGGCCTGACCCTCATGTAGGTGCCCAGGTTGGTGGATGATGAGTGTGCAGGGAAGCAGGCTTGTCCTATTCTTACTTTCTGTGTACAGGGCTAAGCATATGAACTGCTCCCTGTTCATGACCTCTGGAGGCCAGCTGGGTGTGAAACATTAAACATGGGGCTTGTTAAACATCCCCTCAAAACACAAAACGCCAGGCTCCTTTGCTATCTTCAATGCGCCTGATCTAACCAAGGATTCAGCTAACCAGAGGCTGGCACTCATACATCAGAGGCCTTTCCTCCATGTGTGACTTAACATGGCCCTGGAAGCTGAGGAGGAGGAGCGCTGAGGGTTGGGAGATGAAGGCAGCTGGACAACAGTGTGCCCTGGTTGCTTAAAAAGGCCACTAGCATATTGGGCTGCATCAGTAGGAGCCTTGCCAGGAGACTGAGGAATGTAATTATTCCCCTCTACCCGACACTGGTGAGGCCACATCTGGAATACTGCGTCGTTCTGGGCTCCCCACTACAGAAAGGATGTGGACAAATTAGAGAGTTCAATAGAGGGCAACAAAAAATGATTAGGGGTTGGGGCATGTGACTTATGAGGAGAGACTGAAGGAACTAGGTTTATTTAGTCTGCAGAAGAGAAGACTGAGGAGGGATTTGATAACCTTCAACTATTTGAAAGAGAGTGCTCCAAAGAGGAGGGAGCGAGGCTATTTGCAGCAGGAACAGAGGACAAAACAAGGAATAATGGTTTCAAGCCGCACTTGGGGAGCTCTGGGTTGTATATTAGGAAAAACTCTCTCACCAGGAGGGTGGTGAAACACTAGAATGGGTTGCCTAGGGAGGTGGTGGAATCTCCATCTTTGGAAACGTTTGAGACCTGGTTGGATCAAACCCTGGCTGGGATGACTTAGTGAGAGTGGTCCTGTTTTTAGGTGGGGATTGGACTAGAAGATTTCATGAGGTCCCTTCCAGCCCTAACGTTTCAGGGTTCTATGAATATGTTCTCTGTACTGGTTGCTTAGATCCAGATCCCCAAGGGTATGTAGACACCTAGCTCCGACTGAAATCAGGCAAGCAAGCCACAAAAAGCAGCAGCGCCTTTCAGGAGTTCCCAGGCACATTGCAGAAAGAAGCTGCCTGGAGCAGGTCCTTTGGGGAGCATCACACTTCAGTGAGGAGCCACTCTGGACAGTTTTTTTCTGTATCACATGGAGGGCACAGGCATGGGGGGAGGTCCCTGTGTCTCAGCTGCACCCAAAAGAAGCCACCCAGAGTGGCTTTTGGTTGCAGGAGTGGCAATTTCTGTGGTATGGCAGGGGGTGCCGTGTACCACGCTGAGTAGGCTTGAGTGCCTTGTCAGCACACGTGCCGGGGGTTGCCTACCCCTGCCATATTGTTATTACAGGAAGGACTGACACCCATTTATATTACTTCACTGTATCGTCGCACTGGCTGATTGCTCATATTACAATAGCACCAAGAGGCAAAAGCTGAAAGCAGAGAGTCGTCATATCAGGTGTTGTACATACACATCATAAAAGACTGCCCCATGGTGACAAACAAAGCACCCCCCCTTTCACAGATTGAGAGATTAGGTGATCTGCCCTAAATCGAAGTCATCTAAGAGAGCTAGAAATTATAGCCCCTGCTCCACCACCTTCTTCACAAGATATGCCTTCCTCTGCTCTTCTCCATGAAAGGAATCTTCATGGAAAAGAAGATGGGCTGGGGGCAAGACCAGATTAGTTTAAAGCATCGATTTGACGCAGAGAAAAATAGCAAGAGCAAAATTAATGTGCTTTTTTGGCAGGCTTTTTAAAAGTTTTTTTTACAAAATAGATGAGATGTTATAGTGCATTTCCCTTGTTACTGTTTTGTGTGAAGGAACAAATTCAACCTCAGGAGGGAAACTAAAGTGGCTGAAGCCGCTTTCCACTAGTCGAGTGCTCCCTCCATAAACAGGGAAGCACTTGAGAAGCCACGAATTAATAGAAGATCAGGCCCGAACAGCCACTGTACTCCTTTTTCTACGAGGAGCAGGTATGATCCTGCTGGCTGGGCCCCCATGAAATCCTGCTTTTACCTTTCTATGGAACTGTCCTTTTCCACTGCCAAGGGCTCTGCTCTCACACACTCACAGGAATCAGGATTTATTCCCTGGTTCAAGATTTACATTATTACACTTGTATGAATCTGGAGCAACTCCACTGAGGTTAATGGAACATGCAACAGAGATCAGAATCTAGCTCATGGTGTTTTCAAGTAGAACAATTCACAGGAAACAAAGCCCAGACGTAGGTTATGTACTTCATTTCACACAGGGCTCCTTGCAGACTAGTTTGGCCAAAGGCAGGAGAAAGCAAAGCAAATCTGTTATACTTTCCAAATCATTACATCATTTCTCCATCTACCACTCAGAACAAACATCCCATATGTTGCTTACACAACAAAGAGAAGACTGAAGTGCAAAAGGAAGGAATGTGGATGCACATCAGGATAATTTACATTCTGTGCAAAGGATTAAATAAGCAAGAGACATTCTAAGCACTTCCTAGGAGAAAATGTGGTTCGAACGGCAACTCGTGTGTTGGTGTCTTTAAAGCACAGGAGAGAGAGTGTGTGACTACCTCCTGGTGAGACACTATAATGGATTCAAATAAAATAAACTTCAGTAGACAAAAAACCCCAAAGCAATCCACACAGCAGAAAGAGGAGAAAATTACATTTAATTATAACAAGGGAAAGGTTTCTGGCAATTACAAGCCGACCTCCTCCAATACTATCACCCTACTAAAAACACCCAGTGTGATGTTACATTCAAAATCATTCCTTCCTAACAGCATTCAAATCCCTCCTTGAATTATTCACCGTAGTCTGGCTACGACTTGATGACAATGTCAGAACTCAAGGGCCATTATCCCCTCTTAATCCAAACATGTAAAGAAAACATTTTAATAAGGATTAAAGTATGGTTTTGTTTTTAGCATATGGGAATTGTCCAAGACACAAAGAGCTGCTCTGCCGCAACATTTTATTCCTCTCCTCCAATAAAGTGTCAATAGTTGAAACTGATTTTAAAAGCACCATCCCTTCACTGGGACACTGCAACACATCAAGGCTGGCTCTACCGATAAGCCAGTGAGGTACTGGCTTGGGGCGCTGGAGCTTAGGGGCGCAGGCACCGCTTCAGTGCACAGTACACCTGCTCTGGGCCGGCTTGTCCCACCCCCAGGACAGGAAACAGCTGGCGCAGGGGAAGGGTGAGAGCGGAGCCTAGCCCCTGGGAGCAGGGCAAGCTGGCCCAGAGCAGAGGCTTGGTTTCATGCCACCCCCCTCCCTTCTTGTGGGGGGGGGGAGAGGGCAGCCAAAGCAAAAGCTGGCTTGGGGCACCACAGCCCCTTGAGCCCATTCTGCAACACACAATAGTGAGTATTTCACTTTCAGCTGTCCCCATTCCTAAGTCTGCTGTGCGGCAATACTCACTGATTTGGGTATACAGCTTATGTAAAAGGAAGAAACATGATAGCAAGCCACCAGTGCTTTAGTTTATCTAACCTAATAGGTATGTGACAGAAGAGGAGACTGCCAAGATCATCAGCATCTGTTCAGCTCTCAACCTGTCCTGCAGCGACTGTCCCTCCTGCCAACATCCCATTATTTTATCTCTGTTCAAAAGAACCAGATCACCTATGGAATTAGACCTCAGGTGGTACAAGATCGGCTCTGATCTCACCTGTCGTTTTGGGCTCAATGAGCACCCACTGTGCATCAGTTTATTTGTACAGCAAAATGGAAACCTGCTGACAACCAAGACAGCACTCACAAGGGGAGAGAGAATGGGGACTGAAGGCATTGTTTACACTGCAAGTGGAGAGGGCAGCTCACACAGACGTGCCCAGGCTAGTTACGCCTCACCAATTCTAACCACAATAGCAATGAAGCTGCAAAAGCCTGGGCTGGCCAACTGAGTAGACAGCCAGGCTCCTGGGCAGGGCTGTACAGCTCTCGTGCCACAGATTCACTGCTATACTTTCAAACTAGCTAACATACTCTCACCTTTGACTGCAGGGCCCTAGGGACAGACTTAGCAGGTATTTCCTGGAGGAGGATTTACCCTGAGGCGCTCTCATTTCAGGCTGAATAGCTGAGGGGAAGATGCCTGTCACTGGAGCATCTAGGCACCAGGTGAGGTATCCACTGAGGTAATATTACCATTCTATAAGGTGCATATTTTGAAAATTTGAATGTTTTAAGCAAGTTCATCCAGCACACCTAGTAATCCCCATCAAATGGCATCACTATTCTGATAGTGAACTGCAAACAAACTGATAGAACAACACTGACACCAAGGAGAACTGCAAATTAAAACAATTCAGAGGGAATACTATAAGAAAGGAATAACTAGCTTTCTACAGACTGGTCTGGTGGAAGGGGATCTAAACATTTGGAAGGGCAGGGAAGAAGAAGGGGGATGGTACCTTTTGCTGCAAGGACTAGAGTATTATAGACCTATGTACAAATGCTCACCAATATTTACTGGTTTTGTGGCTAGCAAGCTAACCTAGAATGAAGGAAGGTTAGTCTGAACATCCATAAATGCAGACTGGGAACCAGGTCCTTTATGCTCCACAATTCCTTCTGCAGGGAAAAATGGAACACTCACTGTCTGCACAAAACACCAGGAAGTGTACTATACACTGCACCAGAAGGCAGACAAAATAGGGGATCCAATCAGTAGATCTCTCCCATTTAAATTTTATGGTAGGATAAAATGACAGTAGTAGGGCATGACTGGAGAAAGTCCACTTCTCCATGTTAGGAAGCGGGACACATTTTCTCTTAGATGGCAGAGAGAAACTGGGCAAATTCTGATCTGATTAATTTTACCCATGCAATTCCATTGACCTATCCTTGATTTACATTAGGGCAAGTGGAAAGATAATCAGGCCTATGAAATGTAAGATTCCTTTTCTGTTCAAAGATGTAAGTCTTAAATCAGACAAAGAAATAAACAGCAGGGACAAAGATACCAACTGTGAATTAAGAAGTGTCTCCACAGTTTGTCAGCTTTTTGCTTCTTCAAGTACTCTTACAAGGGGAAAAACTCATTTCTCTCCTCCAGTGTCCATCTATTTTGCCAGGACCAAACTTCTACTTTTAATAAAGTATGGTAATGTAAGAAAACTAAGATACCAAGATGATACCATAATTGCTGAAAGTTTAAATTCACATGCAGTAAACGAGAATGAATACATTGACTCAGGCTTGAGACTTTAATTTAAAGACATCCAGGATGGAATTAGTAATAGATGCTATCATGCCAATGCAAATGGAAAATGGTTTCTAAAAACCATCACCATTTTAAGTAAATCTGAATGCACACTGTACAAACGAACTTAATTGTCTTCTATGTTAGCTTTTTTGAAATATAAATCAGGGAAATCTAGGCTACTCAAAATCCGGTATGTGTTCCATAGTAACCTACTAAAAACATTTTGTAAATACAAACCTATTTTTAATATTAATAATTTCTATGTACTTAGTTACCTAAACATGTGACCAGAAACAGAACTATTTCATGTAGAACCTCTCTGCCAATTATGTCTACAGTGGAAAAATACTTGCTACTCTTTTAAACATTATTGAAAATGCAAATATATTTCATTCTTGGATTAAAACAATTGCAGTTTTAAGGTCTGTCTGCATAAGCTACCCACAAGACTGTTGGATGCTTGTTACTAATTACAATTTAGTGAAAAACAATCTTTTCTTAGTAAGCTTACACCAAGCTTACTCTTCAGAGGCAAGAAAGATCTGGTCTGTATTTATGGAAATACATCCATTTATTATAAAATAAGACAGAAGACTGTCGAATTAAGTGGAGACAAGGCAATGCCAGAGCAAGAACTTTAGAGTTCGTGAATAACATGTAGTTTCAAACTTGCAAATCAAGGTGAACACAGCTCCTAACATGCTTGCTTCTTCTTCTCTATAAATGTGATGAAGTAGAGAAACAAAGCTTCAGGGTGTAAGGATTAGAGCCATCTGTGAGAAACAAGAGGAAAATTACATACTCAATATAAACTTCCTTGTATATAATTTTGCCAGTTAAGGCAACATTTACTGCCTGACATGCTTAGCAGAGAAGTACATTTTTGGTTTTAATTTTTCAGGCACTCCAACGTCTCCAGGTTTAGGTTTCTGGGTACACAGGGTTTATGTGTAGAATGCTGGCGTCTTCTGAACTACCACATAAAATGACAGTTAAGATCATTTGTATGTGGCACAGTGTCCAGCAAACTGACTGGTATGTACTAAGAAAGTGCCTCTATTATTAATGGCTCCACCTGAGGATTTATGAGGGCAGAATTTAAAAAAATTATTTCTCAGCCAAGAGAATGTGGATATTCAGTGAAAGTGACAAACAGGAGAAAAGCAAAACTGCTGTGAAAGGTAGAATGGCAAACTGAATGAACAATTTCATCCTTGCTTGACCAAGAAAAAGAAATAGCAAGAAAAATTCTCTGAGAAGGTGAGGCATAAAACCATCTCTCCCCTCTTTGCCAGAGGCTGCTGCAAGAGAGTGCCCTCTTACAGCTCCGGGAGGTCGTGGGAGCTTTGTTTCAGTGGAGTATCCCAACCAGGGGTAATATTAGGTTAATAAGTGTTGCTCAGTGCTTAGTTTTTAATATTAATTTGTTGACCTTGAAGCAAAAAAAACCCAACCAAACAAAAGACCACCTCCAAACCCCCACCACTTTCCTTCAGTTTGTTGCTTCTGTATTAAGGAAGGGCACAGAAAATATTTCTTCCCAATTCTAGTTAAGATGTCTCCCAGAAAATGACAGAAAAATAGATAAAGAACAAAAAGTGTACTCATAATATCTGAAATACTCAAAGGGTAGAAAAGGAATTCTCTAACACTTTCCTCTCCCCCTACAATTTCCATTAAGCAACAACTGCCTCAAACTGTTAGATGGACAGGGAACGCAGGCTCTCTCAAACTCCAGGCAGAATTGCAATTAAAATAACTGTATATATTTAGGCCAGCTTCTGATTTCACATCCACAAGTTCTGAAGCATTACCATTTCGTTTAAACAGTTATTTCAGATTGTCACAGAAATCTGGTCAACCATTTTAAAAAGCAATACAGGTAACTCCAGTTTCATTTGGATCAGTTTGAAACTAAGCTACATTTACATGGCCCTTGTCATTTCTAATTTACCAAAAGGTGAGCCTTGCATAAGAATTCCATGTTTAGAGCAGCAGGATGTAAAATATCCAGTTTAGGACATTCAGTTTAAGTCCTGCTTTGGTGTAATTAATTAAATTTTTTGAAGGTATTAAATTGGCCAATATTTAATTATTTGTCTCTGGCATTTCTTATAGCAAAGACATAATAAGAATGTGTGGGAATCATATGAAAATCCATTTTTTAAGCAGCAATCTGTTTTTTAAAAAATCTTAAAATGGAATAACTTACTTGGGACTCTTATCTGGTAGTGATTAAGTACAGTGAGGGCTTCCACTGCATCTGTCTTGCATTCCCATTCTAGTAGACCAGACAGCGTTTTGGCAGAAGCTGGTAGAAAAAGTCAGAATTTCTTGCTCAAACAAGTCATTTTAAAACGGACTTTTAAAATAAGGTGGGGTTTTTTTTTGTATTTTTAACTTACGTTTTGGATCAAACACTTTGTATTTAATAAAAGTGAGAACTTCATGGTCGTCACACAGCTGCCATGGGAATAAAAAAAGAGAGATGAAAATATGAGCAAGGTAAAGACTGAAATGCCCATTCCCAACTATTAAAGAGAAATGACTCATTTAGCTGAGAAACTCTTGTATTTGACAAATGAGTTTGATTTTATTCAAATTGGTATTCTCTGCATTTTAAAATGGAACATCACATTAAAGGGAGAAAAATTAAGATCCGTTCTGCTGGGAGAGAGGTATGAAAAACTGGGGAGAATAATCATTAAGTAACACAAAATGCTGGCTGCTGATTGTCCGAGAGGACGGGCACATGAAACAAAAATCAATTCAGCTTTCCAGAGAGTTTCCAGCAATTTATAACACAAGTTATTTCAGAGAGTTATAACACGATTAGACTGTAAAGCCTGTGTGCATCTACACTATGATTAAACACCTCTCACTGGCCCACGTCAGCACATTTGGGCTCGGGGTGGGGGTGGGAGTGGGGAGGTGGGCTATGGTTCTGTTTGTACACATTTGGGCTTGGGTTGAAGCTAGGTGCCAGGACCCTCACTTTTTGTGGAGCCCAGAGTCTGGGCTCCAGCCCAGGCCCAAATGTCTACACTAGAAATTTTAAGCCCTGCAGGCCTGAGTCAGCTGATCCAGTCTGCCACATACATGCTGTGTTGGTCTGTTTCAGCAAATCAAGTGAGGAGTCGTTTGGCACCTTGAAGACTAAAATTTGCATGGGCATAAACTTTTGTGGGTTAGAACCCACTTTGCCTGATGTACATATGCTCATATATAGTATTTAATGGGCTCCATTTTAAACATCAGAGTTGGCTAACCGTTACCCTCCTGTTACCACGACTATTTCTTACTTAAAGCACAGGGGAAGACTATGGTATTCCCCATATAGAGACATGATACAATCATTTTAGTTTCCTACCTTTACAAAGGTGTCTTCAGTCACACACAGGGGTACATTATAAAAATGCAGCACACATGCAGGTGGCTGGATGATGTTCTTGGATGCTTGGCCAGCACTAGTGAAGCGATTGTTCTTGCTCATAGCAAAATCTTTGTAACTACTTGTGCCATCCTCCAGCTCAAATATCTGACTGGGCACCACCGAGTGCTGCTTGGACACACTGGGATTCAGAGACATGCAATTAGAAACCACCACCCCATCCTGGCCAAAACTATTCAGAATCCTATTTTAGCACAGGACTTCATGAGGCAAGGATGACAGGTGACATGCACTTGTAGCAGTGTGAAAAGAATATCAGCCGACTCTTGTTTAAGATATGGTAATAAATCAATTTTTCATTAACATCTGGCTAAGTTCGCTAATGTCTTTGTACATTTGGTCAAGTATTTTTACAAAGGCATGTGCTGTAGTATTAAAAATTATGTTGTGAAAGTATATCTGGTTTAAAGATTTACAGCTTGAATTTTTGACAAGCAGTTCAATGTCCGTTTTTTGTTATTTACTACATTAGATTCTTATTCCAACTGAATTATTTAAATTTTTTTGAAAGCTATCAACCAGTTGTTTTTGTAATACGAGACTGAAAATTTGCAGTCAAAGCACACAAGAAAATGAACTGATGGTATGATAAACTGCATATTTACCAGACATTCAGCCTTTTCCCAAATAACTTGACATTGTTGAGATGTGTGACAGCTCTTTCTACAGCATACTCATCACCCATTTCTACCAATGCTGTGCCTGGAATAGTCTTCATAAACTTTACCTGAAATAGTTCAGGAATAATTGACAATACATTTCAAAGGAAACCATTACTATAAGAATTTTGCAAATTCTGCTGCAAAATGCCTTATGTGCCAACATGAAGTGTTCCCTGGTATCTATAACTATATATCTAGAAAATAAGCTCTTTGCAGACCTTAAATTCCAATACTGGATGGAAGTTGCTACTAAACCCAACTCAGTCTGAGTTCCTAATAAAATAAGTTTTACCTTTTCAATATTTCCGTACAAGCAGAAGAGGTTGAAGACCCTTGAACAGTTCATCTTTAGCTGATGCAACCCACTAACCATGACAACCGAGCCAGAAGGGTTTCCACCATGCATGTAAGAGGAAGAAGCCTGGGGTAGTGGGTAAGCAACAAGCTCTGGAGTATCTCGAGATCCCATTCGGTACCGGCTTGGTAAGGGTAACAACGGACCATGTGACCCTACAGAAATGATAAAGACCCAGTAAACACTACTCAGACTAAGCATTTACTTACAATACACTAAAACATTTGATTTAAAGGCACACTGTCCACTAAAGACCTCTTCGTAATTAACTGAATTCCTTTCTGTAGTTTACAGAATTCAGATCATGCTGTTTATTTTCCCCTCTCCCAACAATGTTCAGTTAGTTTCTCCCCCGCTAACTGACAATTCAGTGACACAAAAGACCTCCTGTCAAATACACGAAGTAAAAAAAGTACTTTAATAAGAATTTTGGCAATCATACTCAATGATTTGTTAATGAGTTTGACCCCTTACAAAAGGTAAGCCTGACATTTTGAATTCAGTAATTGCATCTCATGCAGGCCTTGGTGCTGACATTTGCTGGATTCAGACAGAACAGCTCACATATAAACTACAAAATTAGACCTGCAGTAGGCAGCTTCTTGTTACCTCTACCGAGTCATCTAGTATGCTCCCCCAAAAGAGCACACAAAAAATCCCCACCAGGAACAGTTAGGTTCTCTTAAATAAGCTTTCTAGCCAATTGAATAGTCTACTAGCAGAGCACCATGCGCTGCAAAAGGAAATCAAAGTTTGAAATTCTAGCTTGAAGGTAGGTGATGTTGGAATAATCCAGAGGCCAAGCAAACAATTTTCACATGGGGGGGACAGGGGGAGAGGAGATGCTGGAGACAGGAAAAGAAGAGCATCTTTCTGGAACTTGTTTGAAGAGCAGTAGCCATGTTAGTCTAATTCAGTAAAACAAACAAGGAGTCCCATGGCACTTCTAAAGACTAACAAATTTATTTACTTCATGAGCTTCTGTGCAAGTAATCCTACTTCAGAGGCACGAAATGCTAGTTTAGATTTCATGGCTATGACGAAGTGGGATTACATCCATTAAAGCTCATGCAATAAATAAATCTATTAGTCTTTAAAAAATGCCACAGAGTTCCTTGTTTGTTTTTCTTCAAACAATTCTCAAACTAATTCATAAGCAACATGCACATTTAAGAATCTACGTTAATATAAATAAAGGCTGACTTGCCTTCCATTATAGATAAAATGTCATTTTTCATCAAAAATGGTCAGCAGTGGGAATGGTGGCACAGCTGCTGGAAGGCTGTTAGGGTTGGCTGAGATGACTCAGCATCTGCTTGTGATACAGTGACAGTGATGCTTCAACCATGGCTCACCCCCACTGCAGAGGTGTCACATGATTATGAGATTTAACAACAGACATGTGCACAACTAATTTGATGAAAGCTGCTTTCTGTCAGCCTAACTTTGTAGCGTAGACCAGGCCGCAAAAGAATGGAGGCCTCCCCAGCCCCTTAGAAAAAGCACTAATATTAAAACTGCTACAACCTAAATGTGAATGAAAATGACTCAAATACTTCAAGCATATTTTACAAAGTGTTGATCAGTTCAGTAAAGTGTAACGATTAAAATACTGTATGCAGTTTAGCCCCTTTAAAATTTGTCACTTCTGGTTGTAATTGTGCCTAGGGGTCATGGAGACCAGAAACTCCTCCCCACTCCCTTTAAAAGCCCTGCACTTTTTAAAAATGCCTTTTCCTGATTGTCCAGAGCAGCACGCATGCCAACTGCTCTCCACTGTTGCTGACCTGATCCTATGTTTTACACCCCCTTGCATTTAGTTTCATTCCTTTCTGTAAGTTCACCCATCTTCAAAGCATCTGAGGAAGTGGGATCTTCTCCCACGAAAGCTCATGCAAAAAATAAATCTGTTAGTCTTCAAGTGCCACACAACTCCTTGTTGTTTTTTCAGCATGGCTCCAGACTCACTCCAGTCTGGAATACCCAGGATGCACTGGGCCTTCTGGGCCAGTGAGAAGCTGCTCAGGACAACTACCAACCAGCCCTAGAAAGGAAGTGATTGCACAAAGACCATAAGAGAAGAAATATGACAGGGATCAGCAGCAGTGCCACATACAGGTGAAGGAACTGAGGCAGGCGTATCAGAAGGCCAGGAAAATGACCAGTTGATCTGCTGCTGAGCTGCAAACCTGTATTTTTACAAAAAGCTGACAGGGGAGCAACTAGTAAGCTAGGTCCCCCAGGATCATTTCTGGCATCTTATAGTGTCAGTAGGAATCTGCCAGTCCATAACGAATGTCCTTGCTTATTGCTTTCTGAACAGCCCCGCGTGCTGAAGATGTAAGCGTCACACACCTTCCCTTACTGGAAAATGCTGATGTCAGTGGACTGTCCCCAGCGATCCATCCGTGATTACCGTGCAGCAAGGTAGGTTGGTGCCAAAACAGGCCAGGGCACGCCCATCACTCCACCACAACTGAGGAATCCACTGCTGAAAATCCATCTGCTATATGCAGTGCACTGCTGAGAGTCAAAGGCTTGTGTAGCACCAGATGATTAATGGTCCTGAAGACTTGTGTGACAATAGCCCCCACCATGGATTTTACAACTCTCAAATGATTTCCCAGTGACCAGCACCAATCAGACACTATATGCTCCCCCAGTGTGATTGCAACATGCTTCTCCACTGTCAGCGCAGCTCTCACTGTGGTGCCCCTGTGCTGGAGGGGTGTGGCAGTCGTGGCATCTTGCCAGACCTGAATTATGAAGCAACTGCACCAATCAGTGCTTGTTTCTTGAGTACAGAAGCGGCATTCTGCCATCTGCAGCTGCTCCATGAATGCCAACAGTCACCTTGAACCAATTCTTGCTATGTTCCCCAGCAACCTATCCTCCATGAAATAGTGATGTTCCCTCCTGATTTAGGTTCTTCTTGCGATTGCAAATACTGTGGGATGCTGTGTCCTGGTCTTGCAGTGCTCATGACAACACAGCGCTGAGCAATACAGGTGTCATACTTCTAGTCAGAGATTGCAGACAATGAGAAGGGCCACTGGTTTCTGGGATTTTTAAATAAGACATGAAAATCAGGGACAGAGATGACATTATGGGATGGGAAAAGTTGACAGCCTGCTCTCAAGTCACACCTGCTGACATCATGCATTGCCAAAAGTTTGCAAAAGACAGTGCACTTCAGAGTGTTGAGTTGCACATTGTGAGACCAGCCCATAGTGCACGGGACTATGCAACACCACAAGAGCTCCTCATGAGAAAGTACAGTGCCAATGCAAGGAGTCACGGTTGCATGCACACCAGTGATATACTAACAGTGAGGTTTTACTTAAAGTTTGTCATGCAGACCTTGTCTGAATCTGTGATCAGTTTAGTTTTCTCCCACACTAGGGGTATGATACAAGAAGTCTATCCTACAGTCTGACCCACTGATAGCAGCAGCCAGAGGAGCAAAAAGACTCCCTCTGAAATCACACATGAACTTAGCAGAAAGGGGACTTGGTTTTCTGTGGCTGGAATTCCTGTCTCCTCTCAAAGAAAAAAGACTCAGATAATTTGGGTGGATGGGCATGTTAAGATACACAACAGTGAAGAGTAAATGGAAACAGTGGGAATTCAAGGCTTGATGGTCTCAGTAGAAAAAACTAGAATGTTAGTCTTTACAGCAGTGGATGTCAAATGTGGGGTCAGGACCCAGTACGGGGTTACAGCACCCCTTGCTACCACTGCCAAAAGACTGGAGTGCATTGCTTGAACATGTAATTGCTTGGCCAGGGCCATAAATGATATTTTTCAAGTGGGTGACAAGGAAAAAAAGTTTGAAAACTACTGCTGTACAATACATCTGCGAAGGAAAAAGCAAGACAGAATACACCGACTTCCGGGGGGGAAAAAATGACCAAAAACATGAATAAAAGCTTAATTGCATGTGACTTGTGCAACATTTCAGAAATACAATCACAATCTCCATCTTCAGATCACTAAAGATGACAAAGATGGACGGTATACTTTACGTACAGAATAGTAGATGCCGTAAAACTACTGGTGTCATTTGCTGACTGACCCTTGTAACAGCAACAGCAATAACTCTAATGTTTTCCCCCCCTCCCAGCATTCATAACATACTATTAGTTGTAAACAAACAAAGAAGAGATGGATAATTAGAAGGGAATAAAAAACTGCAACTAGTAGCTTTGAATGCAAGTCTCTAATAGCTCTGAAGATTTTTCTGAAACTAATTAATGTAACAAACACTGTTTAGGTAGCAGTTATTCAGCTGTACTGATTTCTCTAGGAAAAAAAATTTTGATGCAGATATTTATCCTCTCATTGTCCAGGGTGGTGGCAACTTACAGAAGCTATTGTCCATGTGGTTAAATTTGAACTGATACATCAAAAAGCTGTTCCCTAAAGAAGGGTTACTGGTGCAAAAAACACTTAAAAGTTTTGTCATGTCTCAGTTACCACAAACACCTCATGGCCTGACAGTGGCACACACACAACAGCAGTACTGACAAACTGCAGAAGCTTAAAAGTCGTCTCAAATTATGTAGCTCGTACTTCAGTGTATCCTTAAATATCTGCAATTCCACCTTCCAAAAACTATAAGTCACGACCACCTGCCACCCTATGCAACTTACCATAGCCATCATGTCTAAATGATGAAGGGTGTTCTCCCAAAATGGCTTGTCTCTGGCGACCCTTCCCTCTGTCTAACAGACAGGAAAAAAAAAAAGTTTTAACAACAGACAAGTACACACTAGTTTTCAAATTAAGATTTACGGTTTCATCTAGTAAAAGAAAAAATAATTTGATCCACTGTTAACTTAAAAATTACTTATTCCAATCAGTTTTTAAACACAAGCTGTTGTCAGAAGACACCAAAATTAAGTAGAGGTTGTCTGCATAAAAAAGTCCATTTACGTTGAGATTTCTTTGGACAAAGAGAAAGTGGAGACACTTTAGATTTATGGGAATACTTTGACAGATTTCCTAAAGCAGCATCACACAATACTAGAGGTAACCGCTTAGAGGATTTACCTACGCATGTCTTAAAACAAGGTTTAAATACAGGACTTTTGAAAGACAGTACCTGAATCCTACTATTAGCTTCAACAGCAACACATTTTCAAAGTGGGCTTCTTTCAAGAAGTTTCAGCATAAGCCAACAACAACCTGTATTACATGGTTTCACAATCAGTAAACAGAGAGCATTACATGTGTGTACAGCTACAGTTACATGAACACTGACTGACTTACAGGAGTGCTGAAAGGATTGTACATTACTGCATTATTCATGTTGTATCACAGTTTATATTTCAATTGGTGTAAAACATCAGAATAATGCACTTCAACAATGGACAGTCCTAAGAGCAAACCAGTTTTTATATAATAATGTAAAGTTAAGCAAGGGCTCAACATTATTGGATGAAAGCAGCGCACCACTTTCAAAACAGTCATTTCTAGTTAGCAACATGCTACATACCGGCAAAATTTTAACTTCCAAATTCTCTTTTTGTACGCGGCACTTAATTCTAAAGAACATTTGTTTGGTTAATAAATCGCTTCTTGAAGTGCCATATTCAAAGCTATGGTGAAATGTTTTAAGTTTGCTATAATTATCACTGTATTTAAATATGACTGAATGAAGGAAATTGGCACTTCAGCTCACTACAACTAGAGAAGTTTTCCTGAAGTAATTTCAGCTGCTGAGTTTAACTTCTATGACAGCATACAATGGGAGATGAGAAACTGTGCAATTTCCACCCAGGTTCCTGGCTAAATGCTTGCTTTGTCAACAAAAATGAAGGAAGGGTATGGAACAGTCTCAGAGCTCTTTGGCCAGCAGAAAGTCCCTTTGAAATAAGATCTCTTTCAGAGAACAAAGATGGAAAATGAGTTTTAAAATCCCAGCCTGTGGTGGTTATCCCTTGGATTTATGCAGATTAACTGGTACTGTGGCTAGGTATTAAAGAGCTCTACCTTTAGGAGAGGAAATACCTCTGAAGCACTGGTTCCATAGCAAATGGAACATATGAAAGCATTAGGCTCTGTTGGACAGTGGGATGAGAGACCTCTCCTCAACCAGACAGCTGATAACAAACATGCAACCCAATATAGCCCCAATATATTTGCATGTATTCCTGGGAAAGCCTGTAGAAGAGGAAAATGATCCTTGGGGAGAGAAAAAATATCTTGTTACCATAGGGACTAGAAATAGCTCATTATTTAAGAGAAGAACAAACCAGGGAAATGTGTCCTCTGTATTCTAAAATGGATGCACATGAAGGGGACCCTGCCTCCACTGACAGCAGTGCCAAATCTCAGACTTTGGAGGGACCAGGATTCGAATTATGCTGCTCAATACTGTTTAAATGGAGCTGAAATTAGCTCAAAAGGCAAAAAAGCTATCTTTGAGAACAGAACCCAGGTCTTCCAAGAATTTCAGATGAGACTAGAGTATCTCAGCCTAAAATGGAAGAAGTAAATGTTATTGAGAACTTGTACTGCTGCAGAGTACATGGGAGTAAACATAGCCTCAGAATGAAGTTCCTTAAAGGTAAGATTTGTAGGCTCAAGGTAGGCCCTACCTAGAGTGCAAGATTTTAAGTAGCACCCTCAGAACGTCAGGAAGCGGAACGGCCCTTCCCGAAGAGTGCATGTCAAACAGTCACTCAGCACGTTGCATGGCGAGGAAGTAATGGAATAATCAGGGTTACTTGGGCTGGAACTGCTCTGTATGCTTGCTTCATGGATGCAAACTGGCTAAAGGAGGTCTAGTTCACCTATTTATGTACTCCCCTATTTATTCCACTCTGGATCAAGGGATGTGAGCAATGAAGAGAAAAATAATGCCCCAAAGGAATAACTGGATAATACAGATCTAATTCCTTTTCCTCTTACACAGTGTGAAAGCAGTGTCAACATGTAGATGACAAAGACATTCAAGCTACTAAACTCTTTAAAAAATGGAGCAAAGAACAAATCTGTCCATTCTTTAGGCCAGAGAGAGTTATGCTGGGGAGAAGCTTCCTATCTCCCACTGTTTCATTTATTAAGGAACCCATGGTCCATAGAATCCTCTCTATTTGTAACCTAATTACATGAAACAAAGGTTGTCAATTTGAAACTAAATGCCATAAGCAGCCATAATATAAATTGCCATCATCAAGAAAACTGACAATCCACTTAATCTTTTAGGTTTTTCATCTCTTGAATGCCTATGCTGTTGGTTAGTAAACATCTTCTCCATTTCAATAGTTCCTGACTACTTAAAAAGGACTTTCTGAATTCTGGTTCAAATACTGAAGTTCTACCATCAACCAATACTGTAGCTCCCTTGTTAACTTTTTACAGTAACATCATTTTGAAAATCCAAAATCTGTATTTTTAATTATACAACAGTTTTACAAGCCAAACCACTGCTGCTAACACCCAACATTTCTACAAAAATTTAAGTTTGAGAGTGCATCTCAGAGAGAAGTCAAAGCCCTCACTTTTATAGTTAAGACTTTGAAGATACTCTACCTTGGTTAGACATGTAATGTTTCCACCTCCATGTTATGCACTCCTAGATTTCTAAAGATTACATTATAGGAAAATTATTTTATACAACTCACTGAACACTGCATTGAACAGTTACAAAAGAGAATAATACTTCACAGAAGTCAAGCTACACAGCAATTAGTCTTTTACATTTTAGTCATCTTCACGATTAAGCAGTAAATTCTGATTAGTTTTCACAGTTAAAAACTTGAGAGACAAGTTACACTTGCACCAAGCGTGCATCTCTTTGCAGCAAATAGTTTTATATACTTGAGGGGGCTTCTTTAATATTGCATTATCGATCTCAACTACAGGTAAGCATTATCCTTCAGTTTACTCACTCAGACAATTCACACTGTAAAGACTGACTGCAGTTGTCTTAAATACAGCAAAAAATAAAAGATTACAACAATGAAGAAAAGATCAACAAGACATATGTGATTTATCATTTTCTGGAGGTTCTTAAATGTTGCAGTTGTAATTAAGGGAAATAAGACCAGTATACATAAAAACTTGAACAGAATAAGTACAGTTTATCATGGTATTCATCCCAAGCAAATCTGAAGTACATTAAGTGTCCTCCTTTAAAAACTTATGGTGGTGGTGCATGCAGTATGCAGACAAGGTGAATTGCAAGTCTGAGTTTTTTCAGAGGGCTTTTTGTTGATGCCGATGTAGTGCATGATGAAGTGTAGAGTCAGCCTGCTGGAGTCCTCTATCCTTCTTAATGCCTTGTCCAACATAGGGGGAAAAGTCCTTTCCATAGAGAAGCAGTGTGCAAGTTTGTAGTTTGTAAGGAAAAGTCTGTATCAGTTTCCTCTCCTCCAAAGAGTGAGAGCTGCTTGGAAAAATGCAAGTCCTTGAACTGCAAACATGCTTGCATGTGTGGGCTCCTTGTTGAACTAAATAGCTCATTGTACACCAGTAGGGGGCACTAACGTTCAGTGTTTTGTTTTTTCTTGGCTTACATGTTGGCCTTTGCAAGACAGCCTTCACCAGCACTGGCTTGTTTGAAATGACTACTGCGTTACATAAGCTAACCAAATATGAAGCACTGTCATCAGCACAAGCAAACAAAGCTAGAACATACAAAAACCTACCTCGTCTGCCCAGATATGGCTTAGTGTAGTCCCAGCTATCATTGTCGTTTCTAATGACATTTAGTCGAGTTGGCTGTTAAAAATTTAAACACAAGGTAAGTCTTGAATATATTTACTTCATCAGTAAGACAGTTAATAGAGAAGATCTGAGCATTACCCTTGCATATTCAATTTTTAGCGTACAGCATCCTGCATATATATCTGCTCCATTGAGTGCTGCTTTAGCCTTCTGAGCACAGAGAACTGATTCAAACATAATCATGTTAAGGACTTTTTGGTTTTAAACAAAGATTCCCCCACAATAATGAAGCAGTATAACGCATTGTAGTACCACCCATAGCATCCTTGCTAGAGACAAGTAAGAGATATAAAAAGACCCACCAGTTAAACCTACTGAATAGCACTTGGCTTCCACCTGAGCCATGAAGAAATATATACAGCCCAGGTTGAGCTGTTCCACCATTTAAGACTCATTCTGCTTACAGCCAGTGCAAGGTCAATGAAAACTTAAGTTGTTCACACAGATCTGTGTTGACAGCTTATCCAATCTATAAACGGCCGATCCATTTTCACCCTGAGATGTAGTGTGAGCAGCTACTTCAGCTGACACTTCAAGAGCTAATCTATGTGGCCATTTACTTTACGGGAGGGTAGGATATGGCTCTACCCTACCACAAATTCATTGTCCCTTCGACTGTCCCTTTTGTTAATGCATATTACAAGATTCACACATGCAGTCTAGGACAAGCTATTGTAGAGTAGATTCAGACCTCAGTTTGCTGAAAACTAATTGTTAGTCTAGACAGGGCTTAAGTTTTAAGCTTACTACACATTACTCAAAGTTCATGGTGGTAGCATATCACTGACAAATTTGGCAAATTACAGTGCAATGGTAAGCAAGGACCAGGTTCAAACTAAACCCTTGAACTATAAACCTGGAATTGGTGCCTTCCTGTATTACTATTAAATCCAAGCATGAAATATTGGGCCCTGGCCAGACATGAACTCTATCATCCAGCATGAAAGGAACTGAGCACATAAAAAGGAAAAAAATTAAGTAGTTTGTCATTTCCAAGAAAAAAATTCCACCACTTAACAATGAAAAAGAAGTGTAAGACAAACTCATTGGTTTGGATTTATTAGTCAAACATTGTGCCTGTAGATGGATAAGCAAGAGAACCAAAATGGACATTTTTGAGGCTGACATTGTATTTGTGGACTGAGATTAAATAGAAATTTGCTTTAACTTCATTGATCAGTAGTGGAGATAACAGCCTGCAAAAAAAGCGTCCCTAGGATGTACTAGACTTCATAGAGGAAATAAAGTTCATATTCTTTACATATCCTGAGATTTTAATTCTCTGGAGACCAGCACAAGAGCACACAAAATGGCTTCAGAAACCCAGGAGGATGGTTCAGCTCAGGGATCCAGTCCTGCCTTCCTCTCACCCCCGACTCTCCCTGCTCCTTGCCCCTGTATTCAGTGGCCTGCAGTGCCAGATGGTCAAGATTCAAGAGCATCCCAACACAGGAGCCCACCCACTTTGCAGCACCTTTTTAATGGGGAAACCATGAAACTGACTTTACATGAAGCGCTGCCAAAAGCACAGAAACTATTAGCATTCTCTTACATTAATCTCAGGGGCTATGTTTAAGACAGTATATAGAATCATAAAGTTGGAAGGGACCTCATGAAGTCATTTAGTCCAGTGGTTTTCAAATGCTGGGTTGGGACTCAGTATTGGGTCGCAGACTCTCAGGTACTGGGGTCATAGTGTCTCCTGCTGCCACCACTAAAAGACTGGGATGCATTGCTCAAAGACATAATTGTTGGGCCATCGGGATAAATTATTTTTTTCAACTGGGACCTGAGAAAAAAAGTTTGAAAACCACTGATCTAGTCCAGCCCCCTGCTAAAAGCAGGACCATTCCCACTAAATTATCCCACATCATGAATCATATAAAATTACTGCCAACAAAGATGTGATTTAAAAGTGGTAATATTTTGGGGTAAGTTTATCCTCTGCATACATTGGAGATGACAAAGTATCATGTATTTAATAATTCTCAAATTTATAAAATTCAAGATTAATATGAAATCTTACTTATATACACATCTTAAGTCTCATCTCTGTCTGAGAATATACAAATATCTGTACCAACAAAAGGATATTCAACCATTGCTTGTATTCCATTTCTCTTGAATATAACAATCCGTTGCACTTTCCCGACAGGATTGCACACAGTATACAATACATCCTATAAATAAAGAAAAGCTATTTTTGTGAGATATTTCAAGTTTGACATTACTATAAAAGTTCACAGGTGTTCTACAGAACTTCAATGGGGGGTTGTTTATTCATGAAATAAATTTCACTCTATGAGCATTTAAATCTTAAAGAAGGATAAACAGTTACTGCTCAAATTTTAGCTACTTTACATGTATAGTAAGAAATACCATCCTAAGAGATTATGATCTTTCTTTATCTTGCTGTATCACAATCAAAACCAGTTGACTCCCTCCAAGGGAGGCTGATGCTAGAAAATTTCTAATACACATAATGCCTAATGAAGCATTCCCATGGGTACTAAGCTACACTCAGGCCACAAAAGAAGAGCCCCTCTCCCTCTGTGCCATATTTTTGTATACTACCTGCAAACAAAATCTTGACTCAGAGCTCTCTCCCTCTACCCCATACCTTTGTTTTGTGCAAACTGTAATTTCAGCCTGACTTGTGGAGGTTTAGACATCTGTTTAAACTCAACTTCAAACAGAATTCCTAGTCCTGCCCCCATATATATGCACTCCCCACTGTCTCCTTTCTCGGTCACTCTGACCACCATCAACATCCTGGTTTGTTGCTCAAGCCTGTAACCTGGGCCAAAATATTTAACACAAACATCTCTCTAAGGCCTCTTATCCAGCTTACATATCAATCATGCCAATTCTTTGTGCATCTCAGCCCTAAAACGACCTTTCTTCTACTCCTCTCTGACTCTGACAAATACAACCTAGCCCTGCTCACATCTATTCAGAATACTGCTGCAAAGATTTTCCTAGTCATTGCTTTGACCCTATTGCCCCTCTTTGCAGCCTTCCATTAGTCCCTGCTTCTCTAGCAAATCAGATGTAAGTTGCTGTGTTTTCACTGTCAGGCCTTTCACAATCTACCCCCAGCATACCTCATCTCATTTGCTTCACTCCCATTTCTGATTGGCCCTTCCAGTTAAATTTTCAAACAATCACCTTTATGGTTTTTCTCATGCTGACCCAAACACCTGAGAGGAGCTCCCCATAAACATCTGCAAAATCAATTTATTATATCCCTTCAAAATTTTCTTTGCTGTGATGCCCATAAAAAAATTTGACCATGGATAGGCTGTTGGTATGCTGAGGCCTCTGCCCATCATGCTGACCCATGCAGACTACTTGTTTCCTTGTATTCCTGCCTCTTCTCTCCACCATCACCTGTAGTCTCATTTTATATTTAGATCATAAGCTCTTTGAGGTAGGATAGTTTTGTTTTGTGTTTGTACAGTACCAAAGCACAATGTGGTCAATGGTCTTGGTTCATAAGTAAGAGTCCTACGCACTACAGTGATAAAAATCATGGTTTTGTAATGCTGTGGCACATGGCATTCAAAGCTTGATTCACAATTTACAGAAATCCCATTTTCAGCCATAACCTTTGATAGTAGTGATGAACTGAACTTGAATTTCATCTCCAGAGAGAGGAAAGACAAATAAGAGGGCATCTTATACTTCCCCATCTCTTTGCCTAAGAAGTTGTACCCAAGTCAGTACAATATGCAACATCCCAAGTAACAAGAGTAAAAAGAGATGTTTTACGCAATGACATATTGTGATGCATCACCAGACTCAGACAATCTGTTGCTTTTGTTTCTAACCTAGCAGATCAATTTATGGCTAGAAAATAAGCCAGTTAAATAGTGAGATAACATCCATAGTCAAAACTCCAGGTTCTCAAGTCCTGTAATGGGAATAAAGTGGATTTTTTTTTTTTTTTTTTAGAATACACTTCAATATATATGCCTGATATGTATCCATGTAGCTGTGATTTTTAAATTCCAATTTTTTAAAGTAAATTTTAGTAATCATTGATGAAGCACTTGCAGGTTGCCTGTTCTGTTCACTCCCTCTGAAGCACACGACATTGGTCACTGTCAGGAGACATGATACTGGGCTAGATGTACCCAGCATGGCAGTTCTTAATGTTTTTAGTAGATTGGTTACTAGGATTAAGTGCAGAGCTGACAAAACAGAAGTCTTCAAAGACATTGCACAACACCTGTGAAGTAATATGGGATGAGCACAGCTATTATACAAGGTCTCAAGCGTTCAGTGGCCAGGATTTTGAAATATTTGGGGGTTACATACTTTCTGAAAGATATTCCAAAAGTAATGCTCAAAAACAAAAAAAACAAAAAAACAAAAAGGAATGTCATTCCATTTTTAAGGAATGTGTGTCATTGTGAGCTCTACTGGACTGTTTTCCTTTCACACCAGCTTTCCCTGATAGGATATTAACAGTTGCCTTGAGAAAATATTACTAAAAATGTACTATCTTCTTAAAGCGTATTAACCGCTAGCAAATTTTATGAGGCACAAGCAAGGGGTATCTCGTTTTAGGGGAAAAGACCAAAATTAACAATAAAAAAAAAGAGTAAAGGAAGGCCAAATATTCTTGACTATAACTAACCAAACCTGTAAATCATATAGTATTACTTTCTGCAAACATAAATGACATTGGATACACAGCAAAGGGTCTTATAAACTGTTCTCTCATAAAAATGGGTGCATCCAAAGCACTGGTTGCATCTATGGAGAAGTCCGAAGTACTTGCTTAACCTGAATTCACTGTTCTAACAAAGAATACAGCAAACCTGACTGCATGTTAAAAAGCTCATATGGATACCCTTCAGTCTTCTGGCTCTTGTTAATACATTATGTAATAACAAAAAAGCACATGCACTGAAAGTGAAGTTGAAAGGTTTTTATATTTTTCTTTAAAGAAACATACCACTGTAATTGGGTAGAGAGGATTTTGAATTGATAACAGTAGAACTTTATTTCCACCGGATGGATCATCTGTGTTTCCTGGCCGAGTGATCCTTTTGCTTGTAGAATAGTTGAAAAAAGCTTGTTGTCCAGCTATATACACTGGCTCATCTGCTGCAAATGTCACACATTTCTTGGCACTTTCTATGTTCTCAAATTCCACCAGAGCCTGGCGTTTAAATGGCATCATCATGACATAGCTAATTAAAAAAAAAAAAAAAAAAAAGAGTAAGTTCTCCTAATGTTTTTTCTTAAGATCACTAAATTGTCATAAATAGAACAGAATTATACAGTATGTTTGTACAGAAAACCTGAATTATCTATAAGTAAGTCAGATAAGCAACCGTGTTTTCACGTTATAAAGAGATTTAAATATTAGTCTACTAAAACTTGTAATGTTCAAAACTAGCTGCGCTAGAAATATAACCAGCAGAGGATCTTACTTCCAAAAGAAATATTTTAAACTGTAGCTTGTAGATGGTCTTAGTCAAGAGACAATTACAAAAAGATCAAAGCTTTAGCACAGTATCAAGAGTGTGAGAAACCTATAACTCTTCTTAGAATTAACTATTGAAAATCTGACTCCAGACATGAAGAGCTGAATGTACAATGAGACTTTGATTTGCCGTCTTGTGTATTAAAAACATCGTGTCTGCAGTCAGAGACATTGCCAACAAGTTCAGTATTCCTCCGCTAGCAATTTAATGAATGATAAAAATGGCCATTTTGAGATCAAGGATATTACGAGTCTAGCAGATTGCTATTAAGAACAAAACTAAATCTTACCACCAAAGCTTCTGACCTGCCTCTAACTATATGGTTTTACTACACTCAACATACCATATTGTTCCAAATTTTTCGAGAGCCTCCACAAGGTCTGCTTCTACGACTGATTCACAGAGTCCTCGGACATGGACGACAGGAGAAACAGATACTTTGTGATGACTTCCACCCACATCCTAATAAAAGCACAAAACACATTTCTAATTTAGAATAGAACTTAAAATACAGCTACCATACCAGAACACTTACACCAAGTTCAAGTAAATGTTTGACCTCCCCCACAACCAAGCAAAAAAAGCGTCTCCATTCTTAAGATTTAACGAGCTAATCACAACGAAACAAAACTAAAAATCAACTGAGTCAGAGCAAACATGTTGCTAAGTTAAATAAATAAGGAGGCTGGTTGCACTTTAAAAAAATCTGACAAATTTATTTATTGCATGAGTTTTCATGGGAGAAAAATCCCACCTCAGACACTTGAACAAGTTTCTCCCACAAAAGCTCATGTGTTAAATAAATCTGTCAGTCTTTAAAAGTGCCACCAGACTCCTTGTTTGTTTTGCCGAACTAGACTAACATGGCTACCCCTTTGGAACAGGTTGCTGTGTTGAGCATTGAGGTTACCTTAAACATTAACCAGTTTCCAAAAAAGACCCCAGTTTCCAAAAAAGTTTCTCCTATAGGATACACCCTCAACTGTGAAGAAAAATTGTTGGGATGCAAGCACAGTGAAGGCTGGACAATTTTTTGGTATTCTTCTAATCTAGTTTGTGCACTGCCAGTAAAAATTGGCTTAGAGAGGACAAGGGAACTGATGATCTATCTACTCAAATCTGGTCCAGCCTGGGTCATTTTCCTAATATAGACAGGATCTGAGTTTCAACAGCATTTTCTCACACTGCACAGAAGGAAGAGCAACTAACTGACTACAGGCCCTGTGTTTAATGTGGATTATGCACTTTCTTTACATAAGAGTGTTACATCAGCGCTTAATCGGCACTGCATCTAAGAGTCAGTGCTTAAAAAAAGAATTATTTTTAATACATTTTATATCCTGTTTCTTACCTTAGGGTGCATTTATAGGCCCCCTCTGTGATTAACTACTTTAAAAGGTTAGTGACCTGATAACATGGTGCAAGGCCCTCCGTGGCATCTGACAAAGTGGGCTGGAGCCCATGACAGCATACGCTTGAAGAAATGTTAGTCCATACAGTGTCACAAGACTCTTGTTGTTTTTGCTGTACACAGACTAACATGGCTACCCCTCAGGAAATACCCAGTGATTTTCAGAGCCCCATATTATCAAAGAATTTCATTACTCATTCAATTCCCTCATTACTATTCCTCATCAATGGCCTGCACGAAGAACAGTACATACCAAATAATTAGCACTGAGAAGGAAAGCATCCAAGCTTTCCTTAAGTACAATCATGTTTATGCATGACCGAATGGTTCAGGTAATAATTTTTAGTTAATCTTTCCCTGTGTATACCTGAGAGAAGAACAAGAATAGTGAATTTCAGCCCAGGAGAGAAAATACGAATAAAATGAAGAGGCAACAGCCATTGGACACACACTAAATAAACTGTGAAACAGCTGTTGTGATTAACTCATGCCACACTGCAGGTTAGTGTAATGTGACATTCAGGTGAAATAAGTTTTAACTGGGTCAGTTTTGTGCAAAAGTGTAATGTCTTCCAATTGTAGTGTAGACCCATAGACCAGGGATCCTCAAGGATCCTTCATGATATAAGTAATTAAATAAAGTGTCTTACATAAACTGGCTTCTAAGATTGTCTGTCTTATAGTTCAAGAAGTTCTTCTCTCCTCCCACCACCTTTTCTTTGAGCCTGCAAATTCAGGGAAACTGACTGGTAGTTTAAAATAGATGTGGCTTTATGCTGTTATATATGTTGTACTTAATGCATGCAGTAACTCAATTGAACATGAATTTGTGGCAAAAGCAAGATTTGTCTAACCACAGAGTTCTTCTCTTTGAACAACTTTTTGGGCGGGGGGGGGGGCAAGTCTTAGTAATATTTTCAGGATTACTTTCCTCAGCATGTACAATTACAAACTGAACATGGCTTTGACACTCAAATCCTTGTGAACCCCAGAATTTGTAAACTGAAATTAGCCAGTGAGTAATTTATTTGGAAATCTTGGTTTTAGTTGCAGACTGTTGTAGATAGCTGCAGCATTATACTGTTTTAAATTGCAGCATATGTTCTTTGAAGAAGAGTGGTGGTGGCAGCTATAGAGAACAGCACTGATCATATTTGCATAAATCACAACATATTTCCTTAATTAAATCAAGCATCTTTGAGGTATAAAGCAATGGTTATAAAATGAAACAGAAGATTATTATGCCTTCATCTGCAGACATTTAAAGATTGTGGAGAGCTGAGGAAAGTGCCCAGCAATTTCTATTTTCCTCTTATGATGTCCACCCCTGCTGGTTGGAAACAAATCCTGTTCCAATCCAGTCAGAGAGAGAACCACTTCCTTCCTCTTTCACCACAGCTCAGGCCAATGGCACACACAGTTAGGCTAACTTCTTTCCCATTTATCAGGCAGCCACTGGCAGCGGGCAAGGGTTTCCCCTAAGCCAGCGGGTCGGAAGCCAGTACTGGGTCACAGTGCCCTCTGCTGCTTCCGCAGAGAGTGGAATGCATTGTTCAAACATGGAATTGCTGGGTCGTGGGCATAAATGACTTTTTCAACTGGGCCCTGAAGAAAAAAGTTTGAAAACCACTGCCCTAAGCTGCTTCTAACGACATTAAAGTGCTGAGGAGCTAGCCAATTTAGCATCCATCCACTGAAGTGGAATAAATAGCTCAAATTATATACATGGACACCTGTAGAAGCAGCCAGAAACAAACTGAGCCGGTTCCGTGGGCTGTAGGTGTCTGCAGAAAACAATTTAGGAACCAGAATCTTCTCTTTCTTCAGGTGCCACATTAGAAGTTAAGCACAGAAAATACTAAGGAGAATGCCAGAGATGCTATAATGCATTTAAGTCTGTTTAAGCTGTGGGATTTAGGAACAGATTTCCAAGTGACCTGCATCCCAAGAGTTAAGCACACAGATATGCACATGATCTGTTTACACTAGTAAGCTGTACGACTTCAACCACACTGAAGCAGTTAAAGCAGTACCATTCACCTAGTGTGGCCATATGACTAAACCCGTATAAGGCACTTTTATTCCACTATTATTGTACCTACACTAAATTCTGTGCACGTGCAATTAAAAGCAGTCTGCAAACATGCAGGATGTGGATCCTGTGGTAAATTATGCCTAAATTTGGAAGATTAGATGAACAGTAAATGCCTGTAAATGCTGCTTTCGCTGCACACACAAACCAGTGATGAAATATATCTATCGATGATAGCTTCGCTAATCTGTAAATTTCAGGTAAGAAAAATGCCACTTGAAAGTTTTTCAAAGTTTTATTTAAGGAGATATACTTGGGATCTTTTAAAACAAGACGTTGACAATTCATGTTTTAGTGATTATAAAACTTGAATTTTTTGAACCCCAATGTCTAGCCTTATTGTTCACCATTCCATAATTTTGCACATATATGAAAATTTAAAGATAAAAACAGAATCCTTAAAAATAATCAACATTATCTGTCAAAATTATAAAAAAAAATTCAGCCAACTTTATTTACATTAGTGGGCTCAGAAGGCCAGCGGTATCACAGAGATCCAGCCAGTCAATGCTTCATTCAGTTTGTCCATGGCTAAGAGCAGCCAAAGCTCTTTCCTGCAGACATTGCTATTTTGTATGTCAAATAGCTCCCAAAACCCAAATTCCCCCTCATCTGGTGTCATACAGGAAGACCAACCTCCTGCAAAGGGAGCTAACGGTTTAGAGGGGATTAAAAGGCACATTAATGCTCAGGCCTCCCCACTGTAACCTATATATCTAGCTCGCATGCTTGCACATAGACTCCCTCATATAGTTTAACCATAGATAAGTTTCCTTATAAAGTTAAGTATTTGTTTTCTGCTAACAAAATCATAGATTCACATATAGTTAGCAATGCTGGAACGCAAGAGCCTGCAGGCCATATCCCGCATGACAGCTAAGCATATATATGTTTAGGACTCCTTGACCCACAAAAAGAACAAGAAGCTTACAGATGCAGTTGTGACTTTAGCACCTCAAATAGTCAGGAAGTATCAAAATAGGGGGACAGCCTGGATCATGCCTTGACAAACTTCATAAGCCCACAACAAAACCTACCAAAAGGGCTAGAAATAACAAGTCTTATAAAACCATCTTGAAAGGAAGCAGGCCTATCAGTAATAGGTCAATACACATGAATGTGCCAGCATATAGGAGGAGTATACCCCAGGAATTTGTAGGTGAAGGAGCTAAGTTTAGACTTGAAAGACGACCCATATTGCTTAGGTATAAAAAGCAGTAAACAGTGCTCCCAGGAGGTGTCACCAACTACTCTTTCTTTGAGCTTCTTTTCTTTGTTAGCATTTTTTTCTTTAAGATACTTCAGTATTATCAGTGGTCTTAGTCTTATAGCTCTAAGCTCTATGCCCAGCCATCTATGCCAGACTTAAGGGCCCCTACATCTCTCTCAACTGAATCAGCAGAAAATGGATTAATATACTCACACCCAAGGCATACAACAGAAAATACAGCTTCTTAAAATAAGTAATTCAAATTATCCATTGTGCTACCTATTTATCCATTTGCTTTTAATTACTCACATATTTTATGCTATCTTAATAAAATCCCCCAAGAGACACATATTTGGTCATTGGTGTCAGTATTCCTGTTGTGTACCCCAAGGGTTCTTGTGAAAGCCTCTGTAGCCTGATTCAAGGACTAGAACCTCACTGACTTCTGATCAAATCCATTGGTGACCCTATAATCCTACCCAAATTACTAAAACAGAAATCAAGTGACACCATGCACAAAAGGTGGAGAGACCCACAGAACAGTACTTATAGCATTTGTGGGATAATACTGGCAGAAGTTCGTTGGGAAAACAGACTGAAATAGATTAAAAAACACCCATCAATCTCTTATGGGTACACGGGATGTTTAGCAGGATTTGTGGTCTTTAAGGCTGACAGGGACTGCCCCCTGAAGACTTCTGATGCAGCTGCACATACAATTGTTCAGATAACTAGATGTGTACAGATGTGACAGGAAACTGTATGAGAACACAAGATACCCATGGGTGTAAGGGCTGATCTCTCCAGTTTCATGCTTGTGTCTATCCCTTCACTATATCAATATATAAAACCTTATAGCAGGGATAGCCAAAAACTTAATGACACTGTCTTTACAGAACAAACAAGGAGTCCTGTGGCACTTCTAAAAGCTAACATTTATTTATTGCATGAGCTTTTATGGGTAGACTCCCACTTCATCAAGACATATGAAATGGAGGGTACAATGTTGAAAGGGGATGCATAAACGCAGAGAAAGCGTAAGTCACAAGATCAGTTCTGAACTTTTTCAGCACAGTAAGCAAGTTATTTGGATTCAAACAGCATGGAACAACAGGTAAGAAGGCAGGATGGTTAGAAGAGTGGAAAATGACCACCTTTTGTAAAGACTGAGCTAATCCAAATCTCTATTCAGACCCAAGCTAATACTGTCAAATTTGCATATGAATTCTAACTGAATGTGATACATGCCATAACATGCCAACGATGTCCCTCCCCCTTGTACATTGGACAAAATGGACTGTCTCTGTGCCAAAGAATAAATGGAGACAAATCAGACATAAGGAATGGTAACATTCAAAAACCAAGAGCGGAACACTTCAACCTCCCTGCACATTCATGAAAGATGTTATAGTATTTAAACAAGCTAACTTCAAATCAAAGCTTTGAAAAGAAACTGTAGTGTTAGAATTCATATGCAAACCTGACACCATTAACTTGGGTTTGAATAGCAATATGGGATGGATGGATGTCTCATTACAAAAAGTGATTTTCTCTTCTCTCAACCTCCCTATCTTATCATCTGTTGTTCTGCACTGAATCAAAACAACTTGTCTGATTTACTGAAATAATCTGACCTGATCTTGTGACTTGCAATTCACTAAATTTCTTTTTCCCTTGCTGTAAGTTCTCCATTTTCAAGTGTCTGATGAAATGGAATTTCACTCATTAAAGCGCATGCAATAAAGAAATCTGTTAGTCTTTAAAAGTGTTACCGAACTCTTTTGCTGACCTCGACTAACATAAGAAGCAATGAGTCCTGTGGCACTTAAAAACTAACAGATTTATTTATTGCATGAGCTTTTGGGGGAGAAAAATCCCACTTCATCACATGCTTCGAAGATGGGGGAAACTTACAAAATGGGATGAAAATAAATGCAAGAGAGTGTAAGACATGGGATCAGTCATCCAGTAACAGCAAATAAGTGCAGTGGTGAATCTTAACAACTGCCCTCATTTGCTGTTACTGGATGACCTGATCCCATGTCTTACACTCCCTTGCATTTATTTTCATCCCATTCTGTAAATTCCCCCATCTTCGAAGTGTCTGATGAAGTGGGATTTTCTCCCACGAAAGCTCATGCGATAAATAAATCTGTTAGTTTTTAAGTGCCACAGGACTCTTGCTTCTTTTGCTGAACTAGACTAACACGGCTGCCCCTATGGAACTAGATTAACATAGTTATCCCTCTGGAACTCTTAAGAAGGTAACTGATTTTTAGACAAAGGAAATGCAGTAGATCTAATCTACCAGGATTTCTGTAAGGCACTTGATATATTTCCTTGATACATGAGAAAACAGTTAAATTGAAGAAGATGGGTATTAATATGAGAACTGAAAGGTGGGTAAGGAACTGGTTAAAAGGGAGACCCCAACAAATCATATTGAAAGGAGAACTGTCAAGCTGGAGGGAGGTCACTAGTGGAGTTCTTCAGGGATCAGTGTGGGACCCATCTTATTTAACATTTTAATTAACGAGCTTAGCACAAAAAGTGGGAGTGAACTAATAAAATTTGCAGATGCCACCAAGTTAGGAGGCATTGACAGTACACAGGCGAACCATAATGTCACACAGGAAAATCTGGATGACCATGAAAACTGCAACAGAAATGGGACACAAATTAATAGTGCTAAGTGCAAGGTCATGTATTTAGGGACCAAAACAGGAACACTTGCTATAAACTAAAGGTCTTTCAGTTGGAAGGTCAGAAGAGTAGAAAGACTTGGAGGCTCTGGTTGATCACATGAGCCACCAATATGATGCAGCCTTGAAAAGGCTAATGCTATCCAAGGATGAATTAGGCAAGGCATTTTCAGCAGAGACACAGAAGTGTTATGATTGTATAAGGCACTGGTTAAGACCTCCTCTGGGATACTGTATCTGGTGTCTCATGTTTAAGAAAGTGAATTCAGACTGGAACAGGTGCAAAGAAAGACGACCAGGATGATCAGAGGAATGGAAAAAAATCTCTTATGAGATGAGATTCAGACCATGTCCTCATTTCCATGCATGTCAGCAAATCTTGAGCATGAAATAACACAGCCAACTGACAAGTTTCACCAGCATAGGTGGCAGCGTGCAGTGGCAAAAGAGTTTCTCTTACTGACAGGTGCTTCCACTCATTGAGATGGTTTTATTATGTTGAAGGGAAAGCTCTGTCCCATTGTCCGGGAGTGGATAAACAAGCGATCTTACAGTGGCAATACAGCTATGGGGCTGTAAGCTCACTAGCGTAGACATGGCCTCCAAAAGCCTGGCATATTTAGCCTTACAAAAGCTATGGAGAGATATGATCACTCTACAAATACATAAGAGAAATAAATGAGAGAGAGGGAGAGGAGTTATCTAAGTTAAGCACCAATGCTGATACAAGAACAAATGGATCTAAACTGGCCATCAACAAATTTAGGACTGAAATTAAACAAAGGTTTCTAGCCAACAGAGAAATGAAGCTCTAGAACATCCTTCAAGGGGAGCAGCGGGAGCAAAAAACACGTGCTTGGCTTTAAGACTGATCTTTACAAGCTTATGGTATGATGAGACCAGAGCTGTCCTGAGGGAGGAGTGGGGCCTAAGGCCAAGTAGCCTGTCAGGCCCCCACCTGCTCTTCATGCTGTGGGGGGCGGGGGGCAGGCTGGCCTAGAGGTCAGGCTACTCCTGTCCTGCCCCCAGGGCCAGGGCGAGCCAGCCCTTAGGCCCAGCTCTGCACTTCTTCCCTGCCCCTTGCCTTCGGCTTGCTGCTGAAGGTAACCGGGGCTGGGGGGAAGAGCACAGTAGGGAAGCACAGGGCCTATGAAACTGCAGGGTCTGGGAGGGTCTCCCTGCTCACTCCCTCCAGGAATGGCCCTGGACGAAACCACCTACGCTGGCATGTAGACAATCTACGACCGCCAGCAAGAAATAACCCCAAATGGCCAGTGACAGACACTAGAAGGGAGATTGGGGGGTGGGGGGCTCTGAGTCACCAGCAAGGATTTGTTCCCAAGTGTCCGGATGCTGGTTCAAATGACACGTGCGGGGTCCAACCAACCACCATTCCTGGGGTTGGGAAGGAATTTTCCCTGCCTCAGACTGGCAGAGACCTGGGGCATTTTGCCTCTCTTTGCAGCATGGTGCACAGATCACCTGGAGGTTTAAACTGTAACTTGAATTCTTTAAATCATGATTTGAAGACTTCAGTAACTCAGCCAAAAGTTATGGATTTATTAAAAGAATGGGTGGTGAGGTTCTGTTGCCTGCAACGTGCAGGAGGTCAGATGAGAGGATTGCACTAGTTCCTTCTGACCATAAAGTCTATGAGAATGCCAAAAACTGGAACTGGATGTTAGGGGATGGATCACTCAATCATCACGCTCTGTGTTGTTCATTCCCTCTGAAGCATCTAGTCCACCACTGTTGGAAGACAGGCTATTGAGCTAGGTGGACCACTGGTCTGACCCACTAAGACCATTTCTTATAAATCTGTCCAGACAAGGGTTGTGAGCTTTAATTAAGTTAGCTTCTAAACCAACATAGTTATAGCAGTACAAAAAGCAGTGCAGATTGGCACTAAATCAGGAAGCCATGCAACCTACAGAAGATACGGTATGCATCGAGGCAAAACGCGTGTGCAAAAAGCACTGGTATGATTACCAAGGACAGTAGACAAACTACAGCTGAGCTGTTGTAGAATGGTTTGCAGTTGTCAAACTACTGTAGCATCCTTGACCTCCCGCTTAAATATTTCTAAGCTATTTCTGCTATCAGTAGAATAAACAAAACACAAATGGTCTGAAAAAGCAGTCATTGCTGTCAATACTACACACAGCTGCTATTCAGAGCACGGTCCTTCTGATTCCTCCACTCGACCTACAGACATCAGCAAAGGCAGCTAAACAATGTAGAAATGAAGTTATTTATAGTAAATGCAGATTCACTCCAGTTGAAAACCAAACTTACAGGTTCATGCAAATACTGTAAAAAGGGAAAACACTGATAATGATAACAAAGAGGTATTCCTGCACCAGCTCCTTCACCTTTATGACGACACCAGCAGTTCCGCCCAGGCCTCCAGCATGACACCCTTATTCTGCACCACATGCAGTAGACAAGATTAACTGGTGGTACTGACTTTACTCAGCAATAAATAAAACAACTTAAAGAGAATGAAGTCCTTATCTTTTAATTTCCTCAAGAAACATTAGTTGGTAGTACAGTCACTCTACCGGCATAGTTCTACAGTTTTGACTTGACTTTCTCTGCTCTGGGTTGACTGCTTCAAACCTTCCCTTCTGGGCTCCCCCATAGTCTCTTTGCCCCAGCTTCACTTCCCACCCTCCCTCTTACCTTCTTTCCCCTTGACAACGTCCCCTTATGTTTCTCCCCTTCCTTTTCCCCTCTGTTTTAGCTTATCCCCTCTTTTAAACTTCAAACACAAAGTGGAGCTAGCATGACGTTTTCCATCATCATATTGCTCACTCTGCTTGGGTTTTACAGCCCTTCTGTCTTGTCTATTTAAACTGCAAGTTCTTCAGGGAAGAAACCATCTACTGCTCTGCTTGTACAGGGCTACATATAATGGGACTTCATTCCTGGCCAGCCTTTTGGCTGCTTGATAACAAAAATATGTGCCCCATCTGCTCCCCCCACAATGAGAGGCTAGCAAAATAACAATAAAATTAAAGCTGAGAGATTGTCTGTAGAACTAGGCAAGGACTGAGGTAACAACACTTGAGGCACAAACAAGTTTCACATATACAGATTTCAATGGAAGCAACTTCACTGAATTGCTTCACTGAGGTGTCTTCCCCTCTTAATCTTCAATTCAAAGTCTGATGAGGATTTTCTATATATATTTTTTAAATGTGCAATTTGTGTCTATTACTTTTTTGGTCTTTCAACAGGTCACCTGTTCACACTCTCTTTCTTTCTTTCCGGCATTGCTCCCCGTCAGTATTCTCACTTTAGTACTGAGAGTTTTTTTCTCTTTTCATTCTTTGTTATTCCTTTTATCCTTGTCTTTGCCTCTTTTCTTGCTTAATTACCTTGCCTTCGCCACTCATCACCTCCTCTCTCTCTTTTGTTTTTGTGTTTGTTTCTTTCTCAACTAGCCTAAGGTAATAGTGCAAATACAACAAAATTGTATTGCAACCAACTCCTCCCCATGCCCCCTTTATCCAGCAGTGGTTTGCATGCTGCTGCTTCTTCAGCAAGCATACTGTAAACCATTGACCACCTGCATTCCTTTATTGGCTACCAGGGGACACCCCCCTCCTAATGCCCTTATTTCAGAGACACTCTGAAACCTCTCTGCCTTGCTGCCAGGGGCTGAATGTACCCTCCCCACACAGTTCTTCCTCAGCTGCATGCTGGGCCTGTACCCCCCCCCCCAGCGTTCTCCAATGCCCCAATGCGGCACCAGCCACACCCTCTACCATCATCCCCCCTCCGCCCATTTTGCTCTCTGTCTGGAAAAGGAGATTTTAAAACTGTACTGAAAGAACAGAACTGAGATGTGGCATTGTGCTGGAAAAGTGTTAACAGCTGCCATCAACCAATTCTTTGATATCTAGAGAGTAACATAAGCGGATGAAACTGAAGGGCGTGCTAATTAGATGGCAGGAACTCCACATATCCTCCAGTTCCCACTTTTGTTTTTTTCCAGTTTTCACCAAAACCAATATGGGCTCTGTCCACTGATACCGCTAGAACAGTGTTGCTCAGCCTTTAGTCAACTGGGGTATACCTAATGGTAAAATTACTTCAGGCAGAACACCTGATGAAAACTCTCAAAAAAGCTACAGTATACCAGACGTAACATATTACATATTCCTGCAAAGACAATTCAGGAAACTGAATTAAATACAATTTTAGAAATATAACACATTTATTTCTAAAAGAATAGATATAAACACAATGATTATGCACACAACTTAAAACGATATTAAGTTTAATGGAAATTTTGGCCCTGTGTGTTTGAACAATGTTAATATATTCTTGAAGTAAGGTTTGTCAAAGGAAGTCTTACCATTTAGTTATGCCCAAGTGATTTCGATGCTTGTATTTTGTTTCAGTAACCACTGAAAATCCACTTTCACAAAAGTATGTTGACAGAAAAGAAAGGAGAGGACCTTTAGCGCCTTTTCACTCAGTTGTGGAAAATTCTTTGTGGACTTTAATCCAAAATGTTTTATGAGAATTATTGTTAAAACCTAAACGTACTGTTCAAAGGAAGATCGACCAACAACTCATCTTCCTGCAGTGATAAGTTACTTCTTTGAGCAACAGTAAATGGATCTCATACCCACAGATCACCTTCTCTGGGACGTACATCTGAAGGGAAATACTCGTAAAAATTAAGACAAAGCACATTCATGTGATTAACAAATAGTTGATTGAAATTCTGGAGCACTATAATCTTCATTATTCTCTTTCGCATCATTCATCAGCCCTGCTAACACAACGAACTTATCAAAGCAGTTGTCTTCTGCTCTTTTAATCCACACCTTCAATTTCTTTTTAAATGCTTCCATTTTACTACGCATGTGGAACAGTTTTCAGTGGTACTTAAGAGTCAAATTCAGTTCATTCTTGAAAAATGTCTGCTAGGTAGCAAAGTCATAAATTCCAACTGATGTCTTTGTAGTATTTACCAAGAACAGAATTTCTGCTTGACAAAGGATCACTTCCTCCTTAAATTCAGACTTCAAACACTTGACCCCTCAGACAATCAGTGAACTTCTGCATGCATTAACAATGTGGTATGTCTGGACCCCATTTTGCTGCCTAAGACTGCAATTAATGGGGAATTACGAGCACTGGATTTTATTAAATTATCTATTTTGACAACTACTGATAGCACACAATTCAACTCGGCAATTAAGCATTTACTTGCCAACATTTCTTGGCGCCTAATGCAGTATGTACTTTGGATATCTGGTGCTACTTCCTTCAAGTTTTGCGACTAATCCTGCATGCCAACCAGTCATGTTTGCTGCCCCATTAGTAGAGACTGAAACAGTCTGTCATTTTCAAATCTTTTTGTTGGAGAAATAATCCGATATTCCCTGGAATATTTCAGATCCAATAACGTGTTTTAGTAAGTTAAAGCTGTTCCTAAATTCTTCTTCAATTATTTCTTCATCCCGATCAACATACTAATGCATGCAAGCATCAAAGCTTTGTTAACAATATTGGCCAATCTGTCCAACTAAAAATTATATATTTTTTTTCTCTTTTTCCCCCTAAAAGCTCTTGAGAAGCATCTTCACTCTTCACAGTGATACATCAGGAAACAGTATCATTAGAAAGGGGAATTTGTTTTCATTTTTTGGCAGCCTCGTCACCCAACAGTCTCTTGCTTGCATACACCAAAAAAAGGCATAATTAAATTGTCTGCCGTGTTGAAAGGTATTTTAGTTTCTGATGTTCGAAATGATAGCAAAAACAATGCTTTAAGCACTGCTTTACTTCCATTTCCTGTATCACAAATTAAATTAACCTGGTCTTTCTATTCATTCCCTTTTTCTTTAAAAAGAACCAGCTGACTTGTCTTGAAACTGAAGGTATTTTGTTTTTAAATTTCTTTTATGTTTTGCTGGAATCAAAGCACTGCTCGACAAAACTGCCGAGCAAATAAACTGTGGAAAGTTGCCTTGAGACAAGAAACCATATTTAATGCAGTCAGAATCATATTTTTGACATACTGCTTTGTGCTTTTTCCGTTCTGGTGAAGTTGAGCCACAGAGTCAATTACTGGCAATATTCCCTGCGCATGTGGACAGCGCTGACTACTCAACATTTATTTCTTCATTCACTTCTGCCTTTTTCATAAAAAAAAGTTAACTTACTTTGTTTGCTTATCTTGCTGGAATTCAGTTATTAGCAATGTTTCTTTACCGAGGGGCACACCGACCCCAAAGTCAAGGTTCATGCGAACTTCATAAATAGCAGCGTCCTGAAGAAATGGGGCAAGGAGCCCTGGGTTTGGCAGGGGAGCGCCCCCAGTTAACACAACTGAGTTAAGTCCTTTACCCAAGCAAAGGCTTAGGATGCTCCCGCTGACCGCTTCCAGGCGAGGCAAGACAGGCTGGCTCCTGCCACACCCTGGGGAGGGCTGGCCGGCTAGCCAGAGGATGGTGGAAATACAAAACACCCCAGCCGTGGCACAGGAACAAGGTGGTGGCAGATGTTGCGCGCGCCTGGCAGCTCAAACGTGGAAGACACGCCGCTCTAGAACAGTGGCTCTTAACCGCCGCGTCAGGAGACCCTACTGTCTCACCACAGTGATCAGCATGCCGCAGAGAGCTGGCGAGACGGCCGGATTTGGCCTCAGGAGAGTGGGCTGGTGCGTCCCATACGGCTGCGACATGCCAGCGAGTGTGCCGCAACCCGCGAAAGGCTAAGGAGCGCGGCTCTAGAAGGTTCTCTCGTGTTTCCCAACAGTCAGGTGCAAGCGTTCAAAACCGTGTTGCATCAAAGTAGAGACATACCATCTAGCTGGATGCTGGAACTCGCCCGGGGCAGCCAGGTACAGTGCTGGAGAGTTAATCCTCATCCAGGGAGCAGCACTACCTTCCCCTGACGGGCTGGAGAGAGTCAGGGCCTCCAGAAAGTTAACGGCATGGACAAAGCCTAGCGCCAGAGACTGTCACACCACCCCCCGCCACAGCTAAGCTCGGCTCCCCCTTCCCGCGAGGGCAAACGGCCCCGAAGAGAACTGAGGCCCCGCGGGCACCGGCTGCGAGCGGGGCGGACGGGCCGGGCCGGGGCGATGCCATGGGGCTGGCGCTGGCGCTGGCGCTGGGGAGGATCCCGGGACCGGGCCCCCCCCCGCGCAGACCCACGGAAAGAAGCGGGGCGGGGATCAGCTCCTCTCTCGCCCCGCCGCCGGCCGGGAACGGGGGGGGTTGGGGGGACCGGCCCGGCCCGGCCCGCTCGCAGCTCCGGCCGGAGGCCGCGCCGCGCCGCGCCGCACTCACCCCGGGCAGGAAGCCTCCCCCGCGCGGAGCCGGCCCCTTCTCCCGCCGGCCCTCGCCCTCCTCGGCGCCGCCGTACTCGATCTCGCCCTCCTCGGCGGCGGCGCTGGGCTTGAGGCGCTTGGCCTGGCTCTCGTAGGCGCCGTCCTCCTCCTCCTCGTAGGGCTCGCCGGAGGACGAGGGCGACGACATGGCGGCGGCCGGAGACGCGGAGACGCACAAAGGGCTCCGGGGAGCGGGGCTCGCGGCGGCGGCGGCGCTAACGGCAACGTCCCGCCCCGCCCCGGCGCTGACCGGCAACGCGACGGCGCCTCCCCGGCGGCGATTGGCCCGGCGGCTGGAAGGCGCGCTGCGATTGGCCGAGCCGCAAGCCCGTCACGCGCCGCGAGCGCTCCTCCCCTCGGCCGTGTGGCGAGCTGCGGTTTGGGCAGAGCTGAGGGGGCGCGGGCGCGCGCCGGGGGACGCGGCCGGGCGGGCGGGAGCGCGCGCGCAGCGCCCTGAGGGGGCTCGGCGGCCGGCGGGGCCTTGCGTGGCTCCCCCCCCCCCGCCTCGTGCCAGTCTCCTGCCTCTCGTCCTCGGCGGGGTCCAGTGGCAGGGAGTCCCGCAGGCCCCGCGCCGGTTCGCAGCTTGCCACCGTCTCATTCCCTCGCCTGGCCCCTGCGCTTGGCTTGTGAGAGGGATGGAGACCTGCCCCGGGCCCCTCAGTCCGTGGCAGGCGCTGACCTGCCCGCCATCTAGCCCAGGCCCAATGCCAAGTGCCAGAGCAGAAGAGGCCCTAGTCCATCCCTGGCGTCCCATCACGGCTTCTGGCTGTCAGAGGCCGGAGGCAGCCAGAACTTGAGGCGCATGGCTGACCCACGCGGCTAATAGCCAGGGAGCGACCGAGCATCCAGCAGCCTAGTGAATTCCTCTTAAACCCAGTTGTCGTTTTGCCCTTCACAGCGTCCCCTGACAACCATGGGGAGACCGTGTTGTGTGAAGAAGCACTCCCTTTTCTTTCCTGTAAACTCGCTGCCTCTTCATTTCGTAAGGTGACCTTCAGCTTGTCCACTCTTCCTCATCCCCTTTCTACAGGGAATGTAGCCAGTGTCTCTTCTCAGGAGAGATTTCCTGTGCTCTGAATTTGTCCCCTCACCCATTCGTCACATTGCACCCCTGCCCCCTCACCCATAGTGGACTTTTTTTCACACACTGGCCTCAGTATTGCCAACCCAAGCATTCAAAAGTTGTGATGCCAGTTCCCCAAAATCATGAAACTGAAAACCTATAATAAGTCACATACATTTCGTTTGCTTTGTGGGTTTTCAGTCTCCAGGAAACATGGTCTCAAGATTTTTCTCTGCACCTACAAGGACTAGACATTTAACTTTTCATTTCATGAAAGCTGACATCCACAATCACCTGATTCCAGGAGCTGAGGCTTTAAGAAAAACACCAGAGATCGTAGACTTTGTGCAATCCACTCCAGCGCTGATACCAGGATCCTCACACCTTACTGACCTGCCATCATGCTTTTTGGAGGCCTGACTCCTGGCTTAGGTGTGCGGTGGTTGGCAAGACTGCATAAATTCAGCTGAAGCAGGTAAGCTGTGGGTGCTGAGCACTTCACTAAAAATCAGTCAGTAGTTCAAACTGAGTGCCCACCCAGTCATTCAGACACCCAAATTAGTTGGCACTTAAAAAGTTTACCCCGCATGACTCACTGAAGATCACAGAGTAAGCCAGTGTTAGATGTGTGCTGCTGCCTTCCTTGCTTTGATCACTTAAGACTATCTCCTAGCCATGTGCTGCATCAAATAGCAAAAAATAGAAAAGGTAGGTAGGGTGGTTGTATTTTAATGGTTCAACAGCAGATTCTTACTTGTGGAGAGATTCCTCACAAGGAAACCTTAGGTTTCCAGGAAATCCTGGAGCCTGAAAAATACACCGAATACAAGTAATGCCACTTTTCCCACACTGGCAGCTTTCACCCTCCTTTTCCCAGGAAACAACAGGAGAACAATTTAGGAGAAGGGAGAGTGGTATATAGCCCTTTTAGGACAGCAGCCCTCACTACTGTAGGCAGAATTACCAAGACACCCCAGAGAAGAGTGAACTAGGTGCAGAGCCAGCTTCTGATCAGCTTTTCCTGCAATTCTGTCAGTCTCAAACCCAGCTGTGACCCCTCTGTGCCTAGGGTAGCCATGTGAAAATGCCAAGGTCAGGGCAGGCTGCAAATGGAGAGCAGATTCTCCCAGCACTGGTGGGTGACCTTGAAGCCAGACTTCCCATTCCCAACCAGCCACAAACAGCATTTCTAATTCCTCCCACTGGTCATCACGAAGCCAAAGCAAAATATAAGGAGTGCCTTTTACTGCATTTCAGTCTCTGGCTCCCAGTCAGCCATTAGGTCCAGTATAGAGAGAGAAGTTACTTAAAACTCAATGCCCTTTACCGAAAAGGTTCTCCTGATCGCAAAGAGTCAGCCATGTTCCTGGATCGGTAAACTACGCGTTTATTGTAAAAGGAAGGAAAGAAACAAACAAGGTGAGAGATGTTAAAGGATTAAAGTGGTCAGGTACATGCATGATTTGAAAGGCCATGTGTATCAGATTTTCAGTAGAATTGTGAAGTTTGCAGGCTTGTATAATCCCTCTCGTGTACATGCAGTACCTGGATGAGTCTCACTCAGTCCTTGTCTCACAGCTTCAGCTGTGCATGAGTAGATCCAGAGGGAGTAGGTGATGACTAAAGTGGTTGTGGTGCAGCTGACTTTTATGTCCCTTGGCCTGTGCCACGTTGCTTGTAGAAATTTACAGGAGTAAGAGGGAGTCCAGAGTCACATGAACATGTTCTGGTGACTCATCAGGTGTAGTTGTGGTTTTGCCCCCAGACCCAATGTGCCTGTGAGCTCCCTTGAGGGCCATTAAGCAGGCTATTACTGCTGCTGCCCTATCTGGGATGTTGTCCAGAAATGCAACACAAATTGTATTACATACATTAAACATATCCATAACTTCCAATGCAAATGTGCAACATGCACATCAAGAATATCATTATACTCAACAAATTATAACTTTTTGAATGGTACCTGATGTGACACAACTCATATGAATTGTTATAATTTTGTCATATGGATGTTTAATAACAGCATAAACAGTCCCCTGATCTAGCCAGCGTCCCCAGTGTTAGCTCACAAGCTGCCTTGCTCTGAAGGAAGGAAGCATCATCGGCTCTTGTGCCACTGTGGGGTTGCATGGCAGGGGCGTCGCTGGCATTGGGCATGCTGGGGCACGTGCCCCGGGTCCCAACACCAGTGCCCCGGATCTCCAGCCCAGTTGGGCCGGGGATCCAGGGCCTGATCCCCAGCCGGGTATCCAGGGCCCAGCCAGCAGCCCGCAGCAGTGGCAGTCCCGTCCCCCTCTGGGGATCCAGGGCCTGGCCACCAGCAGCCACAGCGACCCCGTCCCCAGCCGGAGATCAGGGGCCTGGCCGCCCGCCGCTGTGGGCGCAGGCCCGGCCTTCAGCGGCTGCTTCTGGCCTCACCATGCCGCGGCCTAGCTCCTTGCGGTGGCGTGGCCTCCCCCTGGCCCATTGCCCCCCCAACGACGCCTCTGTTGCATGGTCCAGGGTTCACTCTGATACATGAGAAATGTTTCCTCTGTTTCAGTGGTTCTTAACCCTTTGCAGGTCGTGACACGCTTGGTGGCGTATCATGACCCTACAGGATACACCAGTCCATACTCCCCAGGCCAAATCCATTCACCTCTCTGACTCTCTGCAACACACTTACCACTGTATGGTGACACAGTAATGCATCCTGATGCAGTGGTTGAGAAGCACAGCTCTATTGCAAATTTACCCTGTGAGGTTTGTGAGTGTATAATGGCCTGTACTATAGTTACTGTTGGGATTCCTAATAACATTCCCTGGTGATTGGTGCTAGTAAACACACACAACAGGGCCATGTGTTGTACCACAGCCTTTGCTGCTTGCATATGTTCAGGTGATACAAGGCAGGAGTCTCAAACTCAGATCACCACAATGGCTGCATGAGGACTAGTACGTTAGCCCGAGGGCCACACCACTGAAACCTTTTCATACAACAATATTGCAAATATCGATAACAATAGTGTTGTTGTGGTCTGCAAGAAATAGCTTTGGGGGCCACATGCAGCCACCGGGCCAGATGTTTGAGACCCTGACGCAAGGAGTAATTACTGCTGCTCATGTACATTTCTAATGAGCCCATATCCATCTTGATTGACTCTTGCATGCATCAGGGACTGTGGGTATGGGAGAAAGGCTCTGTGTGTGGTACATGGCTAAGCCTCAAAGCACATTATGGCTGTTTTATGTAGGACTCCTTTCATTGCTTAATTCAGTGGTTCTCAACCATTGTCGGGACACGTTACTGTGTCACCATATGGAGACACCTAGATTCAGCCTGGGGCTGGTGGGTTGGTGTGTCCCATAGGGTCATGACACAACACCAAGCATGTCGTGACCCACAGAAGGTTGAGAACCACTGGCCTAATCACTGAAAACGTGAAGACAGTGGTTAAAGTAGATCAGTGGAGGATAGGGAGTTCACAAATTTTGTTAGCCTTTATCAACCAGAGATGGAAGTTGTTGTGAAAGATTTTTCTTTTTAATTAATCTGTTGTTTTTCTTGGCTCTGTTCTTTCTGTTTCATTTTATTGTGTGGCTTAATTTATCTTTTCCTCTGTCTTTTTCAGTGCCTCTTCCCTCTTTCTGCTCTTTGTTTTGTTTTTTTTTTTAATTTCAGTGTATTGTTAAGATCATGGTGTCCAAAGAGCTATCGATGCACCTTTATTTCAGGGACAGCTTGCCAGAGATGAATATCAATTGCCATTGCCATTGAGCTTTCTTTCCTCTATACTTGCCATTTTCCTAAGTTCCAAGCACCACCTGTTATCCTTAAAACAATTCTGCCTTGGAACTAAATGCTTACATGCAATAGATGAAGTTTAAGTCATATGGACTGTAGTTTGGGGTTTTATCAGATATATGTAACATTCTTCCAGGCTATCAGATATATGTAACATTCTTCCAGGCTATCGTCTGCTGCTGATCTAAACTATAATCAGATAAATTGCACTGCTTTTGTGGCATGCTGTGATAATGAGGACATGTCTACATTACAAAATTAAGTCGACTTCAGTTAGGTCAACCTACAGTCACCAGTGATTGGCTGTTCATGTCCACACTACCCTCCTTTTGCCAGTGGGGCATGTCCTCACTAGGATTGCTTGCACAGATTTAAGTGGGGCACTGTGAAAGGCTGATCACCAAAGCTCTGCTGTCCTGGGGCTGACTCAGGCAGCAGGTTCTGGTGATCAGTCCTGGGCTGGCAGTGGGATGTAAGTAGCACAGAGTCTGCACAGACACTCCATTGACCTAAGAGCTCCACCTCTTGCGGAGGTTGAGTAATTAAGTTCATTAAGTGGACAACTTACATTGGTGAGAGGGACACTTGGATTTTGGTTGACATAAGATGCCGTATGTCTATCCGACTCTGTAGTGTGGATCAGGCCTGAGTTTCTTTGTGAATATTCTTGTGAGAATGAATGAGTGATTGACCAGGCTCATTTGTGGTCACTGTTTAAGCAGAATCTAATTTCTAACAAGAAATGGCCAGAAAATTTTCAATATACTGCTGTATGGCATAAGGATTCAAGGAGTGCCATTTGGAAAGAGATCCAGCTTAGTGATTGGTGCAGTGTTTGCATATTCCAAATGGGGATTTCAAGATGTTTTCTCACTCTCAGGCTGTAACGCTGAGGCCTTTACATCCCACATTCCTATCTCGTTCCCATATCTCTGGAAGGCACAGACGTGGAATGATAAATCTTTCTGTTTGTGATTCCTGCTTTTGAAAGAATGTATCCCATTTATTTATGCTCGAAATGTGCCATCTAATTCAGGGGGTGATGCAAGCAAACAGAGCTGGATTTAGGGGCAGGCAACCTACCTGATGAACTGAGGTGCAAGACGTGGGGGGCGCTGGACTTGGGGAGCTGTTTTTGTTGTTATTGGCAGAAGGGAAGATAGAACGTCTGCAGTAAAATGTTTCAGGTATTTCCTATGTCTATTCATTTTTCACTAGCTTCCTAGAGCAGTGGTTCCTGAACTGGGGGTGGGAAAATTTAGGCGGAGAAGCAGAGCTCGGGCCATCTCTGGGGATGAGGGGGCATGGAGGGAGTGTCACCCAGCCCCACTCTGTCCCCAGCTGCGGCTTCAGCCTCGGCTCCCAGCTGCGGCCTGGGGGAGGGGTGTAGACAGTTTCCATGACAGGTAGCGGGGGGCACATCAGGAGACGTTTGGGGACCACAGTCCTGGAATGTCTTGGACTTGTGGAATCTCATGGAACCTCCCAGACTTCCTCACACCTCCTAGAATGTTGTCAGCCATGCCTTAGTTGGGTGCATAAGAGGTGGAGCATTGCCAGTCATCAGTGAGATACAAGAATGAATGGAGGTGAAGCAAGAGTTCAGCTGTGATGTGGTGAACCTTGTTTTATTGTGTAATTGTGAAAGTGTTTTAAGACTTCAAGAGTGTAAATAGTAACTAATAGAGGTTGTATTTAATGAGATGCCAGAGAGCTCGATTGAACTATTTAGTTATACATAACTTAAATAAATACAGATCTAGAGATGCACTCTTATTGTATTATATTATAAGGATAAATCATTAATACAAATTGTGCATTAAAGTTGTCAAATGGGCTACAAATGCTATACAAAGTTAAGTATTCAAAAGTTCAACAAATGGTGGAGAGAGCACTGAAGATGTGTCTCGGCTGGGGAGCCCTTGGTCTGGGGCCGGCCCTGCAGGCAAAGATGCATTAATCAGTTATGCTGTGACCATTTGTTTAATGGTAGAGACATCATTGTTTTTGATTATCAGATGTTCCCTTGTACAAGAAGGAAAGCCAAAGAGTGCTAAAGTTTTCCAAAATATCTTATGCGTTTTCATGCAGTGTTTTATTACATAATACTATTCGTGAAACAGTTTCAGTTCAGTACACTTCAGTAGCAAAGGAAATGAAGATTACTCACTTATCAGTGTGCACTCAAGTGTGGCAATGTAATTACATGAAGAATGTTTGCTCAGAGGTGGGAACAAAAACAACCTCCTCCAAACCCAAAATGACTTGAAGCCACCTAACAGTGCACAGAGCTATGGAATGACATGGTTCCATCTTTGGGCTCATTTTTGTTGCCGTGTTAGTTACTGGAATATTAACTCCTAATCAGACTGCCAACCCCACACAAAAATTTCTCGTGGGGGCTTGGTGGTACTTAAATGAACTGGTCTGTCAGAGAATGTGGGGTCAAAGCTTGTGTGCTGCTGACACACTAATGCAGTGTGGATGCATCTGCTGTGTGCCACTTGAGTATTATTTTGCAGAGTGGTTGCTCATGCTACGCTAATGTGAGAGATGTTAATTGGGAAGTAAATAATGAGCCAGTTCAGCAGTGCTGCCAGCATACCCACTGTTGAAATGGTCTTTCCTCCTCTACTGATGCTTTGCTTTTTCATACCACCTTGTTGTGACTTACATTCAGTATGCTCTCTGGGGCCAGGACTACCTTTTACTGTGTGCGTATAGTACTTAGCATGACGTGGCTGTGACTGGGTCTCCTAGGCACTACTGAAATACAAGTAATAATCAGAAGGAGAAACAGCAAAACTATTAAATGCATTTAGGGAGAAATATCATAAAACTATAAACATGTGATGATTTAACATAGCCATAATAGTGGGATGAAAATGAGGGAGCTCCCTGAGGGTCAGTACTCCAGAGACTTTCCAGTTTGAATGGAAATGATATGCTTTACATTTGCCATCTGTTATGTTCACATGCCAGTAGCAATATTAGGATGAGGGGCCCATGGTGATAGTCCTCAACATGGACTCCCCGCACAATGCAGTGGCCAAAAAGCTAATCCAATCTTTGGGTGCATGCACAGAGGAGTTTTTGAGAAGGAGTAGAGAAATTACTATTTTACCTGTTTTGTACTGGAACTGATGTGACCCACACTGGAATACTGTGTCCAGTTCTTGTACCCATAACTCAGGGAGGGTGTTGATAAATAGTAGAGGTTTCAGAGAAAGCCAAGGGAATGACAAAAGGATCAGAAAATATGTCTTACAGTGAGAGACTCTATATAATTATCTGAAATACAGAAAAGGTTAAAGAGTGCCTTGATCACAGTCTGTAACTACCTACATGACAAAGAAATATTTGACCAGGGGCTCTTCAGCCTAGAAGAGAACGGTGTAATGAGGGCCAAAAGATTTGAATTTGAAGATAGATAAAGACTGGAAATAAGGCATACATTTAAAACAGTGATGGGTTGTTGTAGATTTTCCATATCTGAATTTTTTTGTATCAAGATCAGATTTGGGTTTTTTTTTAAGATATGTTATAGAAGTTACTTTGGGAAAATTCTGTGATCTGCGTTACAGCACAGTTCAAACTAGATGATGACTGTTGCCCTTTTTGGAATCTGTATTTGAATTAAGGCACCGAAAAATGCCAATGGAGATGCACGTGTAATTTAGTCCTGAAAGAAATTTTAAATTCCTTTATGTGGGTACTGACGCTAAATTCTTCATTCTGCAGTTCTTGCTTGGGCAAGATTCAAAGTCCATGGGAGTGTTGTCCAAGTAAAGGCTGAAGGATTGAGTCCTAAGTAGGAAAAAAAAAAAAAAAAAAAGGTGTAGTTTAGGGGAAAAGGTATGTGGCAATTGGGAAAATTTGCCTGATTGGATTTCACCCAAGTTGAGGCAACCGGGTGCTAAGCAAGTCAAGAGAGGAAAGCTAAAACAGCCAGCTGGCAGCACGTATTTGTGGACCCAGCCCCCAGCGTCTCCATTGTTGTCAAGATAAAAGGCACTCACAGGGAAAGGGAAAAGAGAGCTTCAGCTGTGAGAGAGAGAGATATACAGATAAACACACAGGCCACATAGGTAGCAGCTGTGTTGTTCAAGAGCTGGTAGGGAGCAATACTATTGGAAGTCCTGGGTTTGAACAACTCAAAAGATTAATCTGTTTATAAGCTGGGCGCTCACTGCATGGAAGAAGGCAAGGATATGTGATGTTGGTTTATCCTGGTGTCGTATGGCATTGTGGCCTTTCTTTGAGTCTGGGCCCGAGGAGGAGCCTGAATGCCAAGCTGGATGGGACTCCAACCAGCTTACATGAGGCTACCACTTCATTAGACAGATTGTAGCTAAAGTTTGTGTCAGGGGACAACCCATTGCTGTCACACATACTCCATTGATTCTTTGCTAAATCGTGAGGGCTTCCACTGCAGGGGGAGCCAGCCATCATACTAGAAGGCTTTCTGGGTGTCTCCACTTGCCTGCTAGCTTTCCTATCTCTTTTGGGGGTTAAGGCAAGAGGGGACCTTGTCCCCCAGTCAGCACTGCCCTCAAGTACATTTGTGGGATGCCCTGCTGATAGTGTCCCGGGCTCTGCTTGACATTTGCCTCCAGAGGTTAGACATGATGCCCCCATTTGATAAGCAGATGTCTCAGGGATGCCTGCTATGTTACCTTTTTGCATCAAGAGTCTTAGTCAGTGAGTTCCTGACTTGGGCATCTGCCATAAGGAGATGCTACCTCCACTCCACCTTGAATGGCCGGGCTACCTGGCAGTTCGCCCAACTCAGTGCCAAGATCATCCAGGCATAAATTGGCACCTGTATCCAAGAGATGCTCTCCATCCTTGCAGTAAGGCACAGGACAGTCTGGCCATGTCCGATAACTAAGCCACCTTGGGACTCTAGCAATGTTGGTACTTTCCAGGTAGCCTTCCTCTGGGCCCTATCCACCTTTTGTAGGTGGAGTGCAGTCTCATAGACTCAGAGGTCAGAAAGGACCAATATATTCATCTAGTGTGACCTCCAGGACAATGCAGGCCACAGAATCCCACTCACCCACTCCTGCAATAAACCTCTACCTGTGACTGAGTGGTGAAGTCATCAAATCACATTTTAAAGACTTGAGTCCACCAGCCCATGCAGGCCATCATCTTCGATCACACTATCCCCTGTCAAGAAATGTCTGCCAGCAGTTCAGTGTCTTGATTAGTCTTCTGTTTGAGCTCATGCTTCCAGGCTGTTCTCCCTTCAGTTGTTAATATGATGATGTCTGCCTAACGTATTCTCCTGGAGCACCAGCCTGCAAGAGAGGCATGAGCTGGTCCTAGTACCTGCCATGTATGTCATACCAAGACAAAATTACATCTGTGCTGCAGACTGGCTGTGAGCATCTCGTTGAATGACAGACTCTTGAAAACCCACTGCATAATGCTGTCTGCAAATCCACATCATCTGTGGGTGTGCTGTGAAACACTTTTTATTGTTGGAAAGTGACTAAGTACAGGACTTCCATCATGATTCCAAATCCTGTGCCAGTCTCTCAAGACCTTCAGCCCACCCTGGAAGTCTTGTTGAGCTGAAAATCTTGCAGGATCCAGCCCATACTATCTGGTTTTCCCTCTCCGATGGTGGGTGCCACCGACCCACCCCTTGCTAGGCTCAGATCTCTCTTCTGGTAAGAATCTGCAATTTTGTTGTTCTATTTCAACACCTAATGTGTCTGTTAAAGAGTGCACCTCCTTAAATTAGGGTGTATCTTCTTTCATAGTGGTATTGTTGGCGTTGCCATATTGATTTTGCAGGATCAATTGAGTGGTAGTGGAGACGTGCTCAGTCAATTCAAAAGTTGACTTAATAAATCCATGGTTGCAAAAACATTAATGCTGTGTTGACGGTAGGGCATTTCCTGTTGGTGCAGTATAGCGGGGAAGCCGCACTAGTTAGACTATAGGAGGTTTATGTGTCTCCCTGCTGCATGCGTAGACCAGACCTCACACTAGACCAGTGGTTCTCAACCTGTTGTAAGTCGTGACAATCCAGCCATGTCCTCAGCTCTCCATGACACACTTATTGCTGTGTGGCATCACAGTGGTTGAGAACCGCTGGACTAGATATGTAGCAACCTGTGCTGCTTGCTAAGGGAAAGTAGGCTGTTCCCTGGAGCCCAAGCTTTCCTCTAGGCTTGGAAGCTGTGACAGGACTTTTGCAAACTAGGCACAACTAGTGATAGACAGGGACTGTATTTCCCCCATTTGTGGGCTACATCCACCCTTCACCAAAACTGTGCAATCTCAGGTTCTTAAATTGTAGATGCATCACTGCTCCTGATGCTCATGGAACTGCAGTGGTTTGTAGACATTTTCCATCTGTGTCTAACACTTTCCCATGCAAACAAGCCCATAGTGCAGTTCAAGGTATATTGTTCCTCGAGAAAGAATGGTTGAGACCTGACAGAGATCAAAGTCTACATTTTCAAAATATGGCCTTTAAAACTGCACGCCCAGAGCAGCATGCCCAAGTTGTTCTGTGCCTTCCAATATGGATCTGTTAATCCAGACTGGTTACTAGATGTATTACTTCTTGGTTTTGGCACACAAGTGTTCATTCACACAGAGCTAAGGTTTTGACATGTATAAAAAAATTTAGGTTGAAATCTTGAAGCTAGGTTTAGGTCACTTCAGAAATGTTCTGCTTTAGAAGCAAGCCTGGAAAGGGACATCACTTTCACTTGTTTACTGGGTCCGTTGCTTCCACTTCTCAAATACTACCTGTAGTAATCCTTGGGGAGGAAGGGGTTAACACTCTGGTCAGTGAGTCCCAGGACAGCCAATAGGAACGAAGTGCAGGTTTTTGAATTGGAACAGCAGCCTGGCCTGGGCCTGTTTGGATGCAGCAGAGCTCCTGGAAGGATCAGGAGGAGGCCAGAGGGGCCTGAGGAAGAATCCAACAACATCTTTACCAAAGATAAGTTAAATTTGTTACTGACCAGGCGTGGGTAGAACAGGGAATGTTTACTTAGACGCGGTCAGGGTATTTTCTTTGGTTTTGGCTTGTTTCTCGGATTTCTCTGTGCTGAGCACATGTAACCCCCCCCCCCACTACCCTGTAACTACCTAAGTTAATTCCTAGAGAAGCAACTCTCTGTGTTTATTGTCTGGTTTTTTTTTATTAAAGATTTTACCTTTTAAGTAAGTTCTGGTTCTGTTCCTGGAAGGGCAAGAGGTTTGTGTGCACGTGCCTTAGACTGCACAGGCAGCTACTAGAGGGAACCCTGTTCCAGTTCCAGCTCATATTGCAGCTGGGGTCCAGTCACTTTTCTGAGAGAGGAATAAACAGGATTGCAAGTACCTCACAGGGAGGAATTCCCAAGTGCGCCTTCCTGGGTCTCAAGAGGTTTTTTGCATTTGGGTGGTGGCAGCGATACCACTCCAAGGCCAGGAATTGGAGTTTCCAAAGGGATAGCTGTGTTAGTCTAGTCCAGTAAAAAAAACAACAAGCAGTTGTGTGGCACTTTAAGACTAACAGATTTATTTTTTGCATGAGCTTTCGTGGGAGAAGATCCCACTTCCTCAGATGCTTCGAAGATGGGTGAACTTACAGAAAGGAATGAAACTAAATGCAAGGGGGTGTAAAACATAGGATCAGGTCATAAAGTAACAGCAAATCAGAGCAGTTTACAGGCTTAAAGAATGGGAAGCCTGAAGTCAAATTGCCCTTTGTAATGTGAAAAGAACCCATAATCTCGATTGAGTCCTGCTTTCACAGAATTTAGCTTGCATATTAATTCGAGTTCAGCTGTTTCTCTTTGGAGTCTTGATGTCCCAGGTACATCTCTAACGACAGTCGTTAACAAATCCATCATCGTTAACAAATCCATCATCGAGTGATTAGGAAGATGGAAGTGCTCAGCAACTGGTTTCTTTGTTCTTTGATTTCTGATATCAGCTCTGTGCTCATTCAGTCTCTTACGGAGCGATCGTCCTGTTTGTCCAATATATAAGGTGTTGGGGCATTTCTTGCACATGATGGCATAGACCACATTAGTAGATGAGCAGGTAAATGAGCCTTTGATGGAGTAGCAGGCTTGATTAGGACCTATGATGGTGTCTGTTGTGTAGATATGTGGGCAGACTTGGCAGCGTGGTTTTTTGCAGGGGAGTGTGTCTGCTTCAATGTTCTTGTTGTTAGATCTGTAGTTGCCGGTGAGTATCTGTTTAAGATTAGGGGGCTGCCTATAAGCAAGGAGTGGTCTGTCTCCTAATGCTTGAGAGAGAGAGGGATCATCTTGTTTCCTCAAGTCTCATCCCAAGACACCTCTTCTTTACCTGTGCTACATCGATGACATCTTTATCATCTGGACACACGGCAGGGATGCGCTTGAAGATTTTCACAGAGATTTCAATAATTTTCACGACACCATCAAATTGAGCCTGGAACACTCCACACAGGAGATCCACTTTCTTGACACTACAGTACAAATCAGGGATAGACATATCACCACCACCCTATACCGAAAACCTACTGATCGGTATAGTTACCTACATCCTTCGAGCTTCCATCCTAAACACACCACACGATCCATTGTCTACAGCCAAGCCCTAAGATATAACCGCATCTGCTCTGATCCCTCAGACAGAGACAGACATCTTGAGGATCTCTAGCAAGCATTCTTGAAACTACAGTACCCACCTGGGGAAGTAAGAAAACAAATTGACAGAGCTAGACTCGGTTCCCCGAAGTCATCTACTACAGGAGAGACCCAAGAAAGAAAGCAACAGAACACCACTAGTCACCACATACAATCGTCAAGTCAGACCTCTGCAACAGATCATTAAGGACCTACAGCCTATTCTAAAAGATGATCCCTCTCTCTCTCTCTCTCTCTCTCTCAAGCATTAGGAGACAGACCACTCCTTGCTTATAGGCAGCCCCCTAATCTTAAACAGATACTCACCAGCAACTACAGATCTAACAACAAGAACATTGAAGCAGGCACACACCCTTGCAAAAAACCACGCTGCCAAGTCTGCCCACATATCTACACAACAGACACCATCATAGGTCCTAATCAAGCCTGCTACTCCATCAAAGGCTCATTTACCTGCTCATCTACTAATGTGGTCTATGCCATCATGTGCAAGAAATGCCCCAACACCTTATATATTGGACAAACAGGACGATCGCTCCGTAAGAGACTGAATGAGCACAGAGCTGATATCAGAAATCAAAGAACAAAGAAACCAGTTGCTGAGCACTTCCATCTTCCTAATCACTCGATGATGGATTTGTTAACAACTGTCGTTAGAGATGTACCTGGGACATCAAGACTCCAAAGAGAAACAGCTGAACTCGAATTAATATGCAAGCTAAATTCTGTGAAAGCAGGACTCAATCGAGATTATGGGTTCTTTTCACATTACAAAGGGCAATTTGACTTCAGGCTTCCCATTCTTTAAGCCTGTAAACTGCTCTGATTTGCTGTTACTTTATGACCTGATCCTATGTTTTACACCCCCTTGCATTTAGTTTCATTCCTTTCTGTAAGTTCACCCATCTTCGAAGCATCTGAGGAAGTGGGATCTTCTCCCACGAAAGCTCATGCAAAAAATAAATCTGTTAGTCTTAAAGTGCCACACAACTGCTTGTTGTTTTTTTTTTACAGGAATTGGAGGCCTTGGAGACTTTTAAGAGCAGGCTTTAAGGCCAGTGGCTTTTAAGGCCTGCTGCAGGCCCCCACCTTCTGCACTCAGAGTGCCAGAGTGGGGAAAAAGCCTTGACACTACCATTCATCCATCTTGCAAAAAGATTATTAAAAGGCTTAAAAGAACTAAAGACTTGTGGTTTGATAGCTTCCTCTCTCTGCACAATGATTATGCTGCTATTCAGATTGGAAATGGATCAGTGAGATGAGCACCACAAAGATATTTGATACTTTTATGCAATGAACAAAATTATTCAAGTAGACAGGAAAAAAATCAACATTTAGGCCAAAATTTTCATGAGCGTCCATGTGACAGTATTTCTGCAGCCTACTGGTCCCCTGTATGCAGGGCAGCATCCAGGCTATAAACAGGGCTGCCGGAGAGACAGACTGGGGCGAATTCCTGGGTAGAGTCAAGGCTCCTTATTCACTTAGGCTGGTTGGGGAAGTGTTTGTCTGTTTATGCGTATGTCACTTCTTTTCAGTTGGGGTTTATAGAGATCCTCTCCTATTGAATACTGCCAGCTGTTGTGGTTTGATTCTGCGTAGTCATGACACCAACTTAAAAGTACTAAAGCAGTAGTGATGTTAGTCTAGTTCAGCAAAACAAACAAGGAGTCCTGTGGCACTTTTGAAGACAAACAGATTTATTTACTAGGATTTTCTTCCATGAAAGCTCACATGATAAATAAATTGGTTAGTCTTTAGAAATGCCACAGAACTCTGTTTGTTTGACCAGCTTACAGTCCTCTATGTTTGGATACTCAGTGTTAAGTCACCTAGACCTGATATTCAGAGCTTTTAAGCACCAGCTAGCAATCCAGAGAGGCAGGAGTCCTTGGAGCTGCTCAGAATCTCTGCTATTTAGGCTGTGAGAATCTCGGGTATGGCACCCAAACATAGAAGCAACCAACATTAATGGACACGTTTTAAATGTTAACTTTATAATTCTACTCTGAAAAGTTGCTACGTGAAACAAGTGCATTCTTACCCAGTATATTGGCAGCGTTGTCACCTCTCAAAATCTGATCATGAGTTTCACAATATTTGTTTTGTCTGTGAAAGTATCAGATGCTGGAATTAGATTATTACTTAAGAATCTGGCCTTTCATTTTTTAAAAAAGATTCTAGCCCTCACTGTAAAGCACCAGGCCAAAAAACCCCCAACAAACTCTCCAAAACAAACCCTTCTGCTCCACCCCCCATTGTCTTCAAGTCCACATGATTTTAAAGCTATTCTTATAATTTGAGGTATCTAACTAAGATTTTTGAATGCTTGGGATTGACAGTACTTTCCTTGTCTTTATTCAGAGGCATATACTTACTTTAGTATAAAACACCAAGCAGTTTTTTTAGTTCCTCTGTGATTCTGGGCAAGTCACTTAAACCAGGCTTCTCACAGGCGGTCACTAACCGTGACCATGTGGACTGATTTGCAAAAGTGCTGAGTACTAAGAGCTTTAATTAAAGTCAGAGGCAGCTGTGCTTTGAATGCATAAAGTGCTATGTAATGCTGAATACTCTGAAGTATTGGGCCTTAAGTGTCTGCATTTGGGCATCCAATATGAGTAGACACTTTTGACTTTAATTGCTGTGCCTCAGTTCCCCATATGCGAAATGGAGACATTCCCAACCCCTTGCCTCAGAAGAAGGCTGTGAAGGTAAATTTAAGTTTGTGAAGCATTCAGATCCTATTTTGGTGAAACCTCCATGAGGAATTTAATAATTCTGTCTTCAGTTAGGGTTTGGATAGAGTCAGTGCAGTAGAGCCCCACAATGTTTGTCTGTGTTTTAATAATTTTGGGGGGAATTTCATGTTAATTCATTTTACACCCTAGGTGGGATGCCCTAAGGAACCAAGCAGGTCCTGTCTTGTGGGGAGGGGGACTGGAAATCAAGCCTACGCACACCCAACCCACTGGCCCACAGGGCTGGAACTGGCTCCCCACTCTGGGCATTGCAGCCTGGTGTATGCATTCACAGAACCTCTCGGGCTTGGCCCAGCCACCCTGACAGAGAGATGGCCAAGCTAAACCTGAGCGGTGTTGATACCCTGTGGGTCAGATGTTACAGTTTTATATGTTGTTTTTCATTGTATTTTATGTTATGTGGTGTTTGTGAAAAACAAGGGGCTCTAATGAACAGTAAATAAGGCCTGGGGCTACATGTTGAGCAGTGAGAAGAAAGTACAGTATTGAATACCTGCTTCTTTATTGAGCACCATTCATCCTATCAAGTGAATGAGGCAGGCGTTCTGTGGAAAAATAAAATATGTGATCACGTAATTAAAGACTATTATAGTTCATGCGCAAAGGGACCACATTAAGGTTGTATGTGCAGCATTAATTCTAGCATTTCCTAACTTTTGAGTACTTGACTTTGTAACTTTAATAATGTTCTTTTAATATGGTTTTTGTGTGTACTTTCCTAGATTTTTTTAAAGAAGGAAACAAACAGAAATTCTGTCTTGCGGCATTGTCTTGACACCCATGCAATTCATCAGCAGGGCTGGGAATCTTTAGATCCACATACAGACCTCTGCCACATTATTTTATGAGAAGCATATCATGCTGCTTGTTCAGACAATTTGCACATCTAGTTAAATGCAATTTATCCAAGTTATCAGCCTCAGAGAAATCCAGATCCCACAAGTTAATTCTCCATATCTGTTTCCCAACCTTTATGCTCAGAAGGGAAAGACCCCAAATGTCTCCCATTAGTGGATGGACATGAATTTCCTCACTAAAATAGTTTCCATTTGAAACCAAAGATGCTTTTGAATTCTATTTCCTGCAGCATATTTATTGTGTCTGATTTCATCACTTCTTATATTTGAGCTATCTTGTACAGCAGAACAGTCCCAGTTAAATCCAAGGTTTGTCCTTTCAGTTTGGTGTTTCTTGAATTGCATTAGGGGATTTTATTACTTGGCACCTGCCCTGACTTGCATTTTACTGAGAAGTGAGTTGTATGTTTCCCAATGCTCTTTGTTTTTCAACCTGGTCTACATAGCATTTGTCAGGCTATCATTTCCTGCATTTGGTTAGAATCTCCTTTCTCAAGATGAGTATTAGACACAGATTAGTTTCTACAAAATATTACATATTGCTTTTACATCCTTCTCTGCAGAAAATTCTAGATTCTCAGTAGGTCTCCTTGGCTTCTAGTTACTGATTTTATTTGCATGTCCAGGTCCAGTTGGGCATAAGTGATTTGACCATTGCCATAGAATCATAGAGATGTAGGATTGGAGGGAACCTCAAAATGATCATTGTGGGGTACATATGCTGCCTCTCATTATCTGCTTATAATTCACCAAAATACAAGTAATCTAATCCCCCTGTTGCACCCAGGCAGCAGCTTGCTGGCTGGGGAAGCTTAGTGGCCATAGGTATGGACAGAATTTTCACTAAGATAAATAAAAGTAAAACTTTGGTGAGATGGTCTAGTGATATGGTCCTGTTCTGCACAGAAAGAGAAGTGATGTGGATGCAGACTAGAAAATTAAAATGCCTACATGAAAGCAACTAAATCTCAGATATTTACTTACCTAGGCTTTGTTTCCTACTCAGTTTCTAAAAGGGGTAGCCGTGTTAGTCTAGTCCAGCAAAAAAAACGAGTCATGTGGCACTTTAAGACTAACATTTATTTTTCGCATGAGCTTTCGTGGGAGAAAATCCCACTTTGTTAGATGCTTCGAAGATGGTGAACTTACAGAGTGGAATGAAAATAGATGCAAGGGGGTGTAAAACATAGGATTAGGTCATACAGTAACAGAAAATCAGAGCAGTTGTTAGGTTCAAACCATGGGAAGCTTGAATATGCAAGCTAAATTCTGTGACAGCAGGACTTAATCGAGACTATGGGTTCTTTTCCCATTACAAAAGGTCATTTGACTTCAGGCTTCCCATGGTTTGAACCTAACAACTGCTCTGATTTGCTGTTACTGTATGACCTGATCCTATGTTTTACCCCCCACCCCCATGCATTTATTTTCATTCCATTCTGTAAGTTCACCCATCTTCAAAGCATCTGACGAAGTGGGATTTTCTCCCACAAAAGCTCATGCGAAAAATAAATCTGTTAGTCTTTAAGTGCCACATGACTCCTTGTTTTTTTTTGTTTCCTACACCACCTGGGTTCCTACCTTCAGAGGTAAGAGTGCAAACCACAGACATAGCTATGTCAGAAACATATATCCTGTCTATTATGTTCAGAATGTTGGTGTCTAGGAAAATACTCTTGACTTCACCAGATCACAGCTTTTTTTGAGAACAACTATGTATAGTACCAATTTTCAGTGGGGGTCCTATTCCTTCTGGGTGAATGCAAAACAACTGACCATCAGAAATATCTGCTCAGACTTCAGCATTAGGCAACTGAGGACAGACAATCTTGTGGTCAAGGGGATTTAGGCCCCATCTGCAATATAGATTGCAGCTTGGTTTGTAAGCAGCGGCATGGCTGGCGGTAAGCCTGATGTGTGTTCACACTTTGCATGATAAGTAATAGCAGCTCTCCGACCTCATTCTAGGCTGCCAGCTAGTTGTTTTCCTGTGATGAGGTTGTAATGCTGTTATTTTGCTAGACAGAAAGGACCCTCTGTATAAGAAATGTGAACAGTACCTTCCCCAATAAACTGAAGGAGCTTGGTGAAATGCCTCTGGGGCCTCCTCCACAGCACGTCTGTAGTATCTGGCTCAGCTACCAGGGCTGGAGGATGGCCTGAGTGCTAGGCTGCAGCCGGGAGAGCTGAAATTTCAAAATACCAGTTCTGATGCTTTGATTTCATAATAAGGAAATTGTTTACTTCCCTTAGTTTTGCCTCCATTAACTGCCATAGTCATAAACCATGTAAATTAAACTGTGTTAATAACTAAACCAGGAATCTCAAACTCATGGCCCCTAAAGTTATTTCCTGTGGCCTGCAATGACACTATGGTTATTCTATTTGCAATATTGTAGTGTGAAAAGGTTTCAGTGGCGTGGCCCTCAGGCTAACATACTAGTCCTCATGCAGCCCTTATGGTGATTTGAGTTTGAGGTCCCTGGACTAAACTGAACAAATATGAGGGTTATTTAATACATAATCTTTTTAAACTGGATGAAGAAGCAAGTCTCCTCCCTCTCAGTTTGCATGAGGCACTGGGAGCTTGTTAGAAACTCAAAGCTAAACCCAGGCTAACAGCAATAATTGGTACCTAGCTCTTACCTGGAACGTTTTGTCCACAGAACTCTAGCACTGCATGAAGGAGGTTGATATCATTGTCCCTTCTTTAGAAATAGGTAAACGGGGGCATGAAAAGTGGAAATGATTTGCTCAGGGCTGATAGAGCTAGACACAGTCTACAGGTTTCCCTAAAAGATTCAGCACTGCAGGTTAGAAACCATCCTTACTTGTGGGTGAATAATCAATATTGTCATTCAAAAACCTCAGTTCAGATTCCCAAGGCTGGCTTTTTTGGGAGGGAAGGATGGATGTTAGATATATTTTGGGGTTTTTATTGTTTTGTTTTGTTTTTTGTTTCCCTTATGACTTTTGAGTTATTAGGATCATGTTTGCAAGCTTTTCTCTGCATCCCCAAGAGCTAGATGCTTACACTTTGAATTAAAGTTTAGCTGAGAATCTCATCAAATGACTCCAGGTGGTAAGTCTTCAAGAAATACACCAAGTATTGTGAAATTTGTGACAAAATGCCAATGCTGAAGATTGAACCTACTACAGGGCTTGACAAAATTGGTTCTCAGCTAGGCACCAGCAGCTTTATTTTTGGTTGCCAGAGGGTGCTCCTCCACTGCCTTTCCTCAGTGGAACTAGGAACCAGGGTGTGAATCCTGATCACTGTGGCAACCTGGCACTTGGGTTTAGTTGAGCCGTGACCCTACTATTCATGTAATGAATTGCAAGGACTATTTGAGAAACTGTATTTTCACAAATCTTAGACTGCAATCAGCCCACTGATCTATCTCCACGAAGACATCATTCCAAACCTCTGGGCAATATAAAAAATCTGCCATTTTAAGGCAGCTTGCAAGATAAATATTTTTCATACCTCAAACATGGAATTTTTCAGCCTGAAAATTACACTGGCCTGCAGGGCAAGACAGATAACGTGGAATTCTGTATCAGTGACATGTTTAAGGCCTGCGACATCTTTCTCTTCCAGAGCTGGAACCAGGGAGCTACATTCTCTTCTGGTGAGATACACCAGTAGAGAATTTGGCCCAGGATCTTGTATTAATGACAGCGGGTGAGTCAGAGCCCTCCACTAGGCAGGTTAAGATACCAGATTTTGTTTAGGTACAGATAAGTCACTAAAGAGGTATTCATTGCTTCTGCTGAGCAAAGGGTAGTTAAGACTGTTTATCAAAGCATCTGGCATTATAGTCTAAGGGATTTAAATTAGAAGCCCAAATGAAAGCCTTTCAAACTCTCCGAAACATCCATTTACTGAGTCTTATGGCCTGCCCCAACTCCTACTGGGGTCAATTGAAAGATTCCAATTGGTTCAAGGAAAATTTGGATTAGTCCCTTATGTGTCACGTGCCAGGTAAAGGATTCTGAGGCACAATGTAAAGGTTTTAGCATGTGTTTAGTTTGAGTTCTGTAACTCCCTTGAGTTCACCACAAAAGGAGGAATGGGTTAAGGGGCCCATCCCAAACATACACACTCTCTTCCACTTGGGCAGACCCATTGTCTAGAAAGAGCCACTGCCCTGTGCAAACTTGCACAGTGCCTGAACTGAGGTTGGTTTGCATGTTCTTGGTGCCTTCACTAGGTATTACCAGGCATTGCATTGGCAGGAAATGCATTTGAGCAACCTTAACCCTAAGAACTTGTTTACATACAAAAGTTGTATTGCTTTAATGTTTATGTACGTAAAATGGTTCAATCCTTCTAATGTGGATGTAGTTGTAGCAGAATGAAGGTGCTATGCACCAGCGTTTCTCAACCTTTCTGGGCTCAGGACCCATTTGTAAATGTTTATGGCCTGTCGCGACCCATGAAATCATAGGGGAAGGAAGGCCTTGCAGTGATTTCAGTCAGGTCTTGCCTGCCTTCACTGCACAGTGGCAGTTTCTGTGCTGTGTGCCTGGCTGGCCTTGGCTCTCCCCACACTGGACATTTGCAACCGTAAGAGTTGTAGCACACTCAGATTTGGCCCACCCTCCTGACTAGACCCAGATTGTGTGAGTGGAGCTGTGACTTGGCTTGTGGAGTTCCAGTACCACTTATTCAGATTTGAACTACCTGGATTCTGTCATCACAACAGCTGGGCCAAACTTGAGGGGTGCTGGTAGCCCACAGGTTGCAGTGCCTGGAGAGGGCAGTGAGGCCAGCCAACTCTCTGGGACAGAAAACTGCCACACAATCTTCTGAAACATTCTAGTGACCCAATTTTGGGTCCCAACCTCTGGGCAAGGAAACCTGCCTTATACCAGTTTCAGAGGGGTAGCTGTGTCAGTGTAGTTCAGCAAAACAAACAGTCTCCGTGTTTGTTTTATCTTAGACTAGTAAAGCTCATTTGCTTACAAGAAGAGGAATATCCAGTATTGGTATGAGGCACCTCTATACCAGTAAAACAGCCTGCACACATGGTTTGTACTGCTCAAATGTGAAGTCGGGCACTGAGCTGACATACTTACTGGTCCAAAAACTGGGTTTTATTAAGCCAAAGCTAACAAACATTGTGTGGGTGTGTGTACAAAATAAAGCGTTATCACTCTGCCTTTGGTCCCATGAATAAAAAGTCAACTTTTTTGCACTTTAAGGTGCAACTTTGTCCTGTGGTTTGTACAGCCATCCTCCCTTCCTGCTCCTTTCTGTTCTGCTTTTATTTAAACAGGAACTGTCTTGTTCAGAGTCTGATATCATGTTCTGCAGACAGTTGTTTTATCTCTGTGCTAATCAGCAATATGTATATCTGTCAGTGAACATTTCTAAGACAGGAGCAGTATTCACACTAAGGTGAATCCTTTCCCAACAGCCCCCTCCCCAACCCCATTCCTGACAGTGTAGAGCTCTGGCTGGCAGCAAAGTTCCATTGCACAAGGGCTGTGGGAGCATGATATGTTCAATGAATGCTCACAAATTTGCTTAGATATGTTCAATCATATCATAGGGCTGGAAGGGACCTCATGAGATCATCAAGTCCAACCCCCTGGGAATTGAACCCAGGACCTTCTGCATGTTAAGCAGAGGTGCTAGCCACTACAATGCTGAGCCCATACAGGCAGTCTCTGTACCATGGGGGTGTGGTGGGGGGCTCCAGCACCCTAGGGGTATAACTGTACTCCTTTGCAAATCCACTGCCCTGCGGAGTATGGGAATTGAAGTGAAACTGCCACTCTGGCCTGGGAGGAAGAGTCAAAAGCAGGGAGAGCAAATCTGTAGCCCTAAATCACTGGCTCTTCAGTGAGGTTTTTGAAGGAAGAATGGGTGTGATGTGTCATGCTGTTTGCAGTGACTCAGGGTCATGAGAACTGATCTCAGAGCAGACTCCTGGTGGAACGTTCTACAATTAAATTTCACCAAATCAATAACAACCTGGACTCAATGACAAATGGTTGACCTCTCTCGCTGTCTCTCTCCCCCTCATGCGCACACATATGCACACATGTTCAGAAGAGACCACTCACTCAGTCATTTGCCTCAGATTAATTAGTACTTTAAATCTTACACCAGACACAGTCTCTGTACCCAGTTCTGTAAAAACACAAATGCTCTTTTAGCTAGGAAAAAATAAAGACATTATTTACTGGTTAAAGCAAGAAAACTTATGCACAGAGTTGCAAGCTAACTGCTAAGAGTGACAGAGTTGTCTCACAGGGCAGACAGAGGAGATAGCCCCTGGGGGTCTCTGATTTCAGTTTGGTGGCTCTGGCTCTGTGTGAGTTCAAACAGCAAAGAAATGGAATATTTTCTTATGACTTTATTTTCTTCATTCAGCATCCAACTCCCCAAGACAATTTTCCTGGTAGATAATAAGTTTCAGAGGGGTAGCCACATAAGTTTATTCCAGCAAAACCAAAGCAAAGGAGAAGTCCTGTGGCACTTTTTAAGACTAACAAATTTATTTATCCCATGAGCTTTTATGGGAGAAAATCCCACTTCGGTCAGATGCTTGGAGCTCGTGTCATAAATAAATGTGTTGGTCTTTAAAAGTGCCACCGGACTCCTTGTTTGTTTTGCTGGACTACAATAACAGTCCCTTGGAACTTGTAGGTAGCATTTCCAAGGAGTGATTGTAAAACAAACAAGGAGTCTTGTGGCACTTAAAGACCAACACATTTATTTATTGCACAAACTTCCATGGGAGAAAATCCCACTTCATCAGAAGTTTTGAAAATGGGGTAACTTACAGAAGGTAAGATATGATAGTGCAATTAAGCAACCTTTTTGTACCGGTGTCGTCTTTGATGGCCCATCTGATTTTGATGGTCCTTCTGTACAGGCATTAGACGATTCCCATGCCTGGGTTCACAAATTCAGAGCAAATAATTTCAAAGTTATAAAGCAAAAAACATGTTTTTAATAGCACAGAATAGCGATGTAAGTGAAATTAATAATTAATTAATTGTCTCCAATGAAGCCTGTAGGCTCTGTTATGTAGTTACACCAGTGAGGAGATGGCTAGAGATAGTTCTCAGTCCTCCTCAGTGTGGTGCCGTAGCCACAAACTCCTTCTGCTTTGTACCTTGCTTTTGCTTCTTCTTCCTTGATATTCAGGAGACACACTCTCTGAATGTGTTATTAGATTCAGAATTAGTCAGGATGGAGAACAAGAGACAAAGTGAAGAGGCTGAGGCTCAGCACATCACAGCCACACAGAATTGATATTGATATTCCTCACGTCTGCAGGGCTAAAATGAGGAAGGCCAAAGGGCAATTGGAGTTGCAGCTACCAAGGGATGTGAAGGGTAACAGGAAGGGGTTCTTCAAGTATGTCAGTAACAAGAAGAGGGTCAGGGATGGTGTAGGTCCCTTACTGAATGGGGCAGGTATCCTCGTGGGGGTTGATGCAGAAAAGACTGCAGTACTCAATGCTTTTTTTTAACCTCCGTCTTCACAGGCAGGGTCAGGTCCCAGGCAACTGCACTGGGCAACACAGAATGGGGAGGAGAGGGCCTTCGGTGATGGAAAGTCAGGTTAGGGACTAATTAGAGAAGTTGGGTGTGCACAAGTCTATGGGGCCGGATGAACTGCATCTGAGGGTGGAGTAGAAGTTGGCCGATGGGATTGCAGAGCCACCAGCCATTGTCTTTGAAAACTCGTGGCAAATGGGGGAGGTCCCAGTCCTGGATGATTGGAAAAAGGCAAACATAGTGCCCATCTTCAAGAAAGGGAAGAAAGAGGACCAGGGGAACTACAGACATCAGTGTCACTTTAATCCCTGGAAAAATGATGGAGCAGGTTCTCTAAGAATCCATTCTGAAACACTTGGAGGAAAATACTGTGATCAGGAACAGTCAGCATGGATTCAAATTGTGCCTGACCAACCTGGCTGCTTTCTATGATGAGATGCCTGGATGTATGGATGTGGGAATAGCCATTGATGTGATATACCTTGACTTTAGCAAAGCTTTTGATACAGTTTTCCACAGTATTCCTGTCAGCAAGTTAAGGAAGTATGGGTTGGATGAATGGACTGTAAGGTGGATAGAAAGCTGGCTAGATCATCGGGCTCAGCAGGTAGGGATCAATAGCTCAATGTCTAGGTGGCAACCAGCAACTAGTGGAGTGCACCAGGGATCAGTCCTGGGGCCGGTTCTGTTAAATATCTTCATTAATGATCTGGGTGATTGGGTAGATTGCACGCTCAGTAAATTTCCAGACAACACCAAGCTGGAGGGAACGGTAGACACGCTGAGGGGCAGAGAATGTGATTCAGGGAGACCTAGACAAATTGGAGCTTTGGGCCAGATGAAATCTCATGAGGTTCAACAAGGACAAGTGCAAAGTCCTGCATTTAGGATGGAAAAATCCCCTGTACTGCTACAGGAGGGGGACCAATTGACTAAGTGGCAGCACTGTAGAAAAGGACCTTTGGGTTATGGTGGATGGGAAGTCGGATATGAGTGAATGATGTGCTCTTGTTGCCAAAAAGGCCAGTGGCATATTGGACTGCATCAGCAGGACTGTTGCCAGCAGACAGAGGGATGTGATTATTCCCCTCTATTTGGCACTGGTGAGGCCGCATCTGGAATAGTGTGTCCAGTTTTGGGCTCCACACTACTGAAAGGATGTTGACAAATTAGAAAGAGCCCAGTGGAGGGCAACAAAAATCATTAGGGGGTTGGGGCACGTGACTTACAAGGAAATACTGAAGGAACTAGGCTTATTTAGTCTGCAGAAGAGAAGACTGAAGAGGGGATTCAATAACTACCTTCTACTTGAAGAGGTGCTCTAAAGAGGAGGGAGCTAGGCTGTTCTCATTAGTAACAGAGGACAGAACAAGGCAATGGTTTCAAGCAGCAGCTGGGGCAATCAAGGCTGGCTGTTAGGAAAAACTTTCTCATTCTCACTAGAAGGGTGGTGAAGTATTGGAATGGGTTGCGTAGGGAAGTGGTGGCATCTCCATCTTTTGAAACATTTAAGGCCCGGTTAGACAAAACCCTCGCTGGGATGATTTAGTGGGAGCGGTCCTGCTTTTAGCAGAGGGTTTGATTAGATGGCTTCATGAGGTCCCTTTCAGCCCTATGATTCTATGAAAAGCGAACATCAGAGCCTTAAGCTCACAAGAATAGTAATTGCTATAGCAACTCAAACAAGGATTTTGAGACTAACATTTATTTATTTCATGAGCTTTTGTGGGAGAAAGTCCCACTATCCTATGCTATAGCAACCGATAACTTTCAGAGGCCTTTTGGGTTGTTTTCAGGACACAGCCTGTAAACACACACATTTCAAATATGACATGAAGCCTAGGACTGGAGACTGTTTACGGGAATTAAACAAGGAGCCTGGTGGCCCTTGTAAAGACCAACACATCTATTTATCTCATGAGCTTTTCTGGGAGAGAATCCCACTTCATCAGATGCTTGAAGATGGAATTGTATCTGGAGGGCTATTAACTTTTTCAACTGCTACTGGTTGATTAGTAACTTCTGATTAGAGATGTTCCCAAGGGGTAGCCATGTTAATCTAGTTCAGCAAAACAAACACAGGACAACTTCTTCGAGCAGTGTCCCCGCTGCTCCACTCTAGGTGTGTGGCTGCACCTGCACCTGACACTGGAGATCTTCATAGCAGAGCCCATGGGGGCGTGCATCCGATGAGGTCACTGTCGCCTTCCTGCCGTTTGGAATGCGCACGCCCCCCTCCCACCCGTCAGTTCCTTCTCAACCGCCCAGCACTTAACACTGAACCGCAGTAGCTCCTGATCCCTCACGTACCTTAGCTTAGCGTTTCCTCTATTCTTGTCTTAGTTGCTTTAGATAGGTAGTTAGTTAAATAGTTGTTAAGAAAAGTTCCTGAAAAAATTAAAAAAAGAAGAAGAGAGAAAACAAGGCAGGCTAGCGCCTCTGTCACAGGCAACAGCAGGCACAGAATGCCGGCTGCCCCTGGCTTTAAATGCTGTGCTGCATGCAGAGACCCAATGCCAGCCTCCAATGGGCACGACAGGTATATTAAATGCCTTGGGGAGGCACATTTGGCTCCATCTTGCCCTCATTGTGCAAGTCTGAAATCAAGGGCAAGAAAAGATACAAGTATGAAGCTGAAGCTTGTGTTAATGGAGGGAGCCCTCCAGCCAGCCTCTGAGCCTGACAACTCTCCTGACAGAGTGAAGGCTGTGAAGAGGAGCTCTGTTTCTTCCTCTCCTGTCCTGGAGAAGAGGGGTAAAGCAGGACAGAGTCGCTCGGGGTCTAGAGAGGCTTCTGGTTCCTCTAAGAAACCCCTAGAGAAGAAAAAGCTACACCCCCCGAGCTCCACAAGGGAGCGGGGGTTAAAAGCGGTACTCAATAGCTCCATGCCGCCTTTGCAGCGCTCTTCTCCGGCACCGGTGGCCGCGAATAGCGCCCCGGCACCAATCCCTCTGCCTGCGGCTCCAGCCGTGCTGCCAGTGAGCGGAGCCGCGGCCACACCAGGTGCGCTTCCAATGTCACCACCTGCCACGGCACCGCCGATCCCAGCGCAGACACTTGTGCCGACTTCCTTGCTGCCGGCGCCGACTCTCTCTACCCCGCTTTGCTCTCAGTTACCAGCATCGGTGTACCAGATACTGGCACCACAGCCTCCACCTATTCCTTCCCTGGCCCTGCAGGACACGGTACTGGAGAAGAGGACGGAACACCTAAGTAGGAGCAGGACACAGTCTCCCCTGTGGAAGCGAATTAGAAAGACAAAACATTGCCTGAGAGAGGATTTCTCTTCTGAATCATCGTCAGAATTGTCGCCACTGTTTGGTATGCAGTCTTCCGCAGAGGACGATATCTCACCATCAGCCTCTGACCTGCATTCGGATACAAATTCTGAGCCTGATTTGGAGGGTAAATATAATGGGGGTCCAACACAGCAGATGAGCTCCATCAGTCAACAAGCCCAAGTCTGGTCTTGGCCAAATAACCCTTGGTACCAGTTTTCTCCTTATGGGATACCCTGGGTTCCCTGGACCAACTGGTCTAATTATGCACTGGCACAGATGCCCATGTTACCACTTCCAGAGCAGAATCTGCAACATACAGCGCCTCCCGCACCCCCCACGCAGGAGCAACGGAAGAGCTCGTATGACGAGGACATGGCTCATGGCACCAGCACTGGAGATGACCCACAGCCTAAAGGAGATGAGTCCAAACAGTTTCAAGAGATCTTTAAAAGGATCGCTGCAACCTTGGAGCTGCCAGAACAAAGCGCTCTGACTTCTAAGCACAGGCTTTATAGAATCCTGCAAGCTACCACCTCGTCCAAGGTATCACTGCCCATGGACAAGGGTATTATGGAGCCAGCAACCACCATATGGCAGAACCCGGCCTCAGTGCCACCTACCAACAAGAGGACAGATAAGAGATATTTTATTATGCTCAATAATAATGAATTCTTGTTCTCCCATCCTCAAGCCAATTTCCTGGTCATCGATGCAGCAAACCAGAGACATAAGCAGCGCCATAACAGATTGACCCCATCTGATAGGGAAGACAGGAAGATGGACCTCATGGGCAGAAAGATATATACATCAGCGACATTGCAGCTGAAAATACCAAACTACACCGCTCTTCTAGCAAACTATAACCATGACAGCTATTCCAAGTTTGCAGATTTTATTAGTTTAATACCAGATGATAGGAAGGAGTCTTTCAATTCTATCTTGCGAGAAGGCTTCTTAATATCGAGAATAGCTCTTCAGGCGGCACTGGACACAGCAGACGCGGCAGCCCGGACCATTGGCTCCGTTGTGGTTTTGCGCAGATCCTCATGGCTCAATGCAGCAGCGCTACCCAGACAGCTTAATCCATCATTGAGGACCCTCCCTTCGATAGAAATAAGCTGTTTGGGGAGAAGACGAATGAGATCATGCATTTGTTAAAAGATTCAAGAGCTACCCTTCGAATGCTTGGCATCCCACCTCCTGTGTATAGAGTCAGGAATAACAGGTACCAATCTACTAGGGGTACCAGATATTCATACCAACAGCAGCGGAGGAGGTTTGATAACTCGCGTCTAAGACCCAGACAACAAAATTCCAGGTGCAGACAGGGTGTACAACCCTCATCTAATACACAACCTCCCGCATCCAAGCAGCAGTTTTGAGACTCCGGTTGAGGGTTCGCCTAGCCGTCACATCCCACAAGTCATGTTTGGGACCGAAGCACCCCTCCATTTCAACAATAAACTTTCACCATTCCTCCACCAATGGTCTTCCATCACATTGGATAAATGGGTGTTGGAGATTATTGAATCGGCGTACCTAATTCCATTCACATCCACACCTATTTGCAAACCCCCTTCCCTGTCCCGCTCCAGGGACCCCTCTCATGTACAACTCCTTAGGGAGGAGATACACACTCTCCTAAGCATTGAGGCAAATACAGGAGATCCCTGCTCAATTTAAGGGAAGGGGATTTTATTCGAGATACTTTTTAACACAGAAGAAAACGGGGTTGGAGGCCGATTTTAGACCTTACAGGCCTTAACAAATTTGGTTGGGTGCAGAAGTTTAAGATGGTAACACTGTCTAATATCCTTCCATCCCTAGAGCAAGATGATTGGCTGGCGTCCCTCGACCTCAAAGATGCATACTTCTACATTACCATCCACTCAGTACACAGGAAATTCCTTCGTTTCACAATTCAACAATATCATTACCAGTTCAATGTGCTCCCTTTTGGCCTATGTACTGCCCCAAGGGTGTTTTCAAAGGTCATGGCAGCGGCGGTAGCCTACTTACGCAGACAGGGGATAACAATGTTTCCCTATTTGGACGATTTCCTACTGAAAGCAAGGTCATTCTCTGCTGCTCAAGAGGCAGTCAGAGTAATGGACAGACTGTTCCTTTCCCTGGGGTTGACAATCAACTATGGGAAGTCCCTCTTGCATCCAGCCCAAGAAATTCAATTTATAGGAGTGAGAATCCACACTCCCTCCTGCAGGGCTTTCCTCACAAAAGACTAGGTTACAGCCATAAAAAACCTCATAGGACAAGTTCTCTCCTCCCCCACGATTATGGCTTTCACCTGTATGCAGCTCCTTGGCCACATGGTGCCCAATTGCAGGCTCCATTATCAGGCACATGCAGATATGGTTTCTAAGAGAATTGATGCCACACAAGCATGCAAAGCACCATATTCTCTCCGTGCCACAGTCAACAAAGGACACTCTTACCTGATGGACCCTGCCGGGAAATCTTCTCCAGGGCGTTCCATTCATTCAGAAAGCTGCAGATATCCTGCTCTCTGACGCCTCTCTGGCAGGATGGGGAGCCCACTTGGGGGCCCTGATGGTGCAAGGAAAGTGGTTGCATCACGAGAGTATCTTGTGTATAAATCTCCTTGAGTTACGGGCAGTAAGGAACGCTTGCCGACATTTCCTACATCTGATAAAGGGCAGAAATGTGAAAGTACAAACAGACAATGGGGCATCAATTATATCAATTTATATCAATTGCCAAGGGGGCGCTCGGTCTCAGTTCCTTTGTCTGGAGGCATTGAAACTGTGGCAATGGTGTCTGCATCACGATGTGCAGATATCTGCAATTTACCTACCTGGCAGACTCAACACGATAGCAGACAATCTCAGAAGGAATTTCAAAGAACCCCATGAATGGGAGATGGACAACGCTGTTCTGATGAATATATTCCAGTGGTGGGGCCATCCAATGATGGACTTGTTTGCAACTCGAGACAACAGAAAGTGCACCCTATTTTGCTCAAGATTGGGCCGGGTGCAAAGCTCATTGGGGGATGCCTTCTTAATAAACTGGAATCACGACCTGCTGTATGCTTTTCCCCCAATCCTATTGATCCCCAAGACAATCCAGAAAATGAAGCAAGACCGGGCAAAACTCATGCTGATTGCTCCAGGTTGGCTGAGGCAGACGTGGTACTCTTAACTTCTAAATGTGTCCATAAACTCGCCAATTACCCTTCTGCCCATTCCCAGTCTGCTCACTGAGAACAGGGGCAAAGTACAGCATACTCACCTCAACAGACTGCACCTCACAGCTTGGCTCCTTGATGGCTCGACGACACAGAGCAACAATGCTCAGACAGAGTGAAGCAAGTACTGATAAACAGTCAGAAACCGGCAACGAGGGCCACGTATCTGCAAAAATGGAAGAGATTTGTCTCATTGTGCCAGGAACACCGCATTGTTCCACAGTCAGCCTGAATTCCAGACATCCTAGAATACCTTCTCGACCTGAAAGAGAGAGGCTTAGTGACAACAACCCTTAGGGTTCATTTGGCAGCAGTCTCCACATTCCATGACCTGGTGGATAATTCCTCTTTTCTCTCACCATACCATCAAGCGTTTCATGAGTGGGGTTCAAAATACTTACCCAGATGTTAGACCTCCGGTGCATCTGTGGGACCTATCCTTGGTTTTGAGGTCACCCACCAGGACACCATTTGAGCCGCTGGCAACATGCTCCTTCCTATACATGTCAATGAAGGTGGCATTTCTGGTGGTGGTGACATCAGCTAGGTGAGTAGGTGAAATTGCAGCACTAATGGCTTGCCCCCCATTTACTGTCCTTATGAAGGATAAGGTCTCGCTTAGACCCCACCTGAAGTTCTTACCAAAAGTCCCTTCAGCGTTCCATATCAACCAGACAATTCACCTACCAGTTTTTTACCCAAAACCCCATATAAACCTAGATGAAGCAGCGTTACATATCCTGGATGTTAGACGGGCGTTAGCCTTTTACATTGACAGGACTAAGTCTTTCCGTAAAACCCCTAGATTATTTGTCTCAGTCGCAGAAAGGTCCAAGGGCAATCCAATATCTAACCAAAGGCTTTTCCAAATGGATTTCGGACTGTATTCAGACAGCCTATCAGAAGCATGGCTCTGAACCACCAGGTCTAGTCAGAGCTCACTCGACCAGATCAATCTCCAGTACCACTGCATTCCTTCACAATGTCCCGATATCGGACATATGTAGGGCAGCCACTTGGGCGTCAGCCAATACATTTATAAAACATTATGCCATTGACAATCACGCTTCTTTGGATGCCTCTGTAGGCCTGGCAGTACTCAATGCAGTAAGAAGGGACAGCTCCGAAGGTCCTCCCGCCAGTTAAGGGTACTGCTAGTCAGTCACCTAGAGTGGAGCAGCGGGGACACTGCTCCAAGAAGAAACGGGGGTTACTCACCTTGTGCAGTAGCCATGCTTCTTTGAGATGTGTGTCCCCGCACTGCTCCACTTCCCACCCGCCTCCCCTCTGCTTCGGAGTATCCCTCATCCTGTACTCCGTGGTAGAGAAGGAAGACGGGTGGGAGGAGGGCGTGCACATTCCAAACGGTGGGAAGGTGACAGTGACCTCATCAGATGTGTGCGCCCCCCTCCATGGGCTCTGCTACGAGGATCTCCGGTGTCAGGTGCGGGCGCAGCCACACACCTAGAGTGGAGCAGTGCAGGGACACGCATCTTGAAGAAGCACAGCTACTGCACAAGTTGAGTAACCCCCGTTTCTGGTTAGAAAAGCAACTGTACAAAACCAGGGAAATAGTTTTAAAAAATAGATTTTTTTTGTTATGAAACAAACAGGAGACTCTGCCCAGGAAACCAGATACTGCTGCCTTTGACCCAAGCTGCTAGGGTCTTGGGCGTGGTCTAGTTGGATACAGAAATTGGTTATAAAACTGCACCAATAAAATACTTGTTTACAGAGAATGTAGAAAGTCCAGTTTCTTTGAATGCAGAAGGCACCAGGAAGAAAGGGGGCAGTTTCTTAGCTGATAGGTTTGTGGTTCCCAACCCTCTCTAGCAACACCAGACTCAACAGCTTTCTGTAGCTATTTCCAAGGTCACACTGTTTGCAGGCTCCTGCTTGTCTTTTCTTGCTTCTCTGTTCTTGTCTGACTTCAGTAACTGTGGGTATCTCTATACAAGAAATGCCACCACAGCACAGCTGCAGCTGTGAGGCTGCACAGTAGGCCCTACAGCAACTCTTCCATTGCTGTGGTAAATCCACCTCCCTGAGAGGCAGTAACTGGGGCAACGGAAGAATTCTTCTGTTGACCTAGTGGTGCCCCCACTGGGTCTGAGACTAGCTTAGTTATATCTCCCACAGGAAAGGATTTCTGCACAGCTCTGAATGAGACTGTGAGTTTGACCTAATGCTGTAGTGTAGACCAGCGCTGACTGTTCTCTCCCATTCCCACTCATCCAGACCAATACCCATCCCAAATGTTTGTGGGCCTCTTCAAAAACCCTGTTGCCACAGGTGGGGTTTACGTTTATTTACTTCTGTCAATCTCATTGGGTTTTAAGCCAACCCATAACTCATGACCCCAGACAGAAAAATTCTCAGCTATTTGGTTAACATTTAGTCCGTAGTAAGTGAGATCGCTTTCCCCCTGAACAAGAGGGAGAGTCTGTGTACAGAGGCACAGGCGCTAGAGCAAGCAACTTGCTTTGGGTTCTGTGGGAATGCTGCAGGACAAGCTGGGAATAACACCCATGTCTCCTGAAGGCTGGTCTATAGCAGCTTATGTAAGCATTAAAATGCAGCGCCCACCAATGTAACTTGCCTGCTTCTGCAAAAGGCACAGCACTAATGTAGTTGGCTGACGCAGTGTCAGTGCAGATACTGTGTTCCTTACATGGACTGTAGCTGCCTTTCAGAAACCATCCCACAATGCCTCACCCTGGCAGTTAAATCAGTGCAAGCACTCCTGGTAAGGATGCATACCATTGACACTTGGAGCACAGTGCGGATGTGTAAAACCGATTCAATTGCCAAGGGGGCTGTACATTGACATAACTAAGGCTGACCAGGACTGTAACTAGGCCAGGGCGAACAGGACAAAGCCCCACGTGTGGAATTTTAGTGGGCACAGGGGATGGATCCAGCTTCCTGCAGCAGCTGGGGATGGATCCATCCCCTGCACCCCCTAAAATTCTGCTCCTGGGACTTCTGGCGCCACTGTGGCTAGGCGGCAGTGATCCAGATCCATCCCTCCACAGCCTGCTGGTGGATGTGGGAGCTTCCCAGACTTCTTTTTATATCATATCATAGGGCTGGAAGGGACCTTGTGAGATCATCAAGTCCAACCCCCTGGGAATTGAACCCAGGACCTTCTACATGTTAAGCAGAGGTGCTAGCCACTACACTATGACATTTGGTGACAGCTGGGAACGGATCTGGATCCTCCAGCCTGCCAGCAGTGGTGGAAAGCTCTTGCCACCACTGGCAGGCCACAGGGATCAGGGCCCCATGCTGCATTAGGGCTGTGGGGGGAGAGGCTCATCTGGGCCTGCTTGCCCCAGGCACAAAAAACACTAGTTATGGCTCTGACTGACGCTGACCTAATTTTGTAATGTTGATTTGCCCTCAGGATGGATGGATTGAAGGGGACTGCTATTAGGGGAGGGAGAGGGGCCCTCAAGCTGGGGAAGGAGAGGATCTTGCAGCAGCAAGGGAAGCAGAGATTAGGACCTGGAAGGGCTCCAGGAGTAACCATTTCTGGATCCAGAGGGGAGAGGAGAGTCTGCCTAGACTGAGACTTGAAGTGGAGTGCGTGCAAGGCTCCATTTGCCTGAGTGAACATCTCCTCTGGGCCTAGAGATGGGCGTGCTATGCAGCAGGCCATGCAGTAGTACCTGGGCCCAACCCTGGGCCTGCTGTGAGAACATGACTATGAGGAGCAGGGAGAGTTGGCTAGAGCTGTGCTCCCAGATACTTTGGTTTGGTCTGCACTAAGGACGTTTGGTGACCAAAGTTAGCTGTTTGCACACTGCAGTCCCCTCCTACCCACTGACCCAACTCGCCTGATTTTGTGACACTGTAAAACCAGCATCAAACTTTTAGTGATGAAGAATTAGCAGATACACCACATTTGGTTATGTCATGATAAGTGGCTTCCAGGAAGTGTCCCACAACATGATTCATGATGCTCTGGCCATCAGTGTGAACTCTGCTGTTCTGCTTTCATCAACCTCTCCCCCTTTGAAATCCTGAGAATTTTTGAAATTCCACTTCCTGCTTGGGTTGTGTAGAGTCAGAGCCATTAATGCGGTGGGGCCAATGGGGCAAAGCCCCAGGCAGTGTGGAGCAGCTCATTGGAGCCACTCTATTAAAGGGCGCCAGCTCCAAGCGCAACTAATGGCAAGGGGTGTGTTCCAATTGGAACGTGCCGTGGGTGGCAAAAACTGGTGTTAACGGCTCTGTGTGGAGTGCTCACTTCTTAGTTTCCCAGGTGGCCAAAGTGGCTCAACACACCAAACACTCTCCCGCTTACAGCACACCAGAATTTCTGGATTTGACCGGCATTTGGGGAGAGGAGACTGTATAGTCCCAGCTCTGCTCCGGCCGAAAGAACTAAGATAACTATGGTGATTTTGTGTTCACTGATGGAGAAGGGCTGTGACCTGGACATGCTGTCAGGAACACGAATGCACTAGGCAATCAAACCACTGCTCTAGCATTGACACCAACAGCAGTGAACTGTGGACAGCTATGTGTTGGTGGGTAGGGGAGGAAGAAGCTAAATCTAGAAAGGAAGAGAGATCCTGTGTGGCACCTTCCTCTTGAAGTGTGAACAAACTCAGGCAGTGTCCCTTTGCAAGGGTCAGCATTTCCAGCTGTCTGGTTGTTTTTGGTAATGAGAAAGAAGACTAGTAGGGCCCAGTTCTCCATCTCCTGGTCCTGGCAGGCACTTACATCTGCACAAAGGAATGTGTAGAATCAGACTGCTCCTGCTTTACAGCTGCTTTACGCCGGTATCAGTGACCGGTGGGCTGTGCGGAATCAGGCCTTACATCAGCATGCCCTTTGACACTGTTAACAAAGTCCAGATCTTTGATACTAACAAAGTGCAAAAATTAATTGATGAGGCTAGATGCCACAGCTAGTGCCCCCAACTTGGGCCTCCTTACTCTCACAATCTGCCCTGTACCCATCACCTGAAAACCTAGGACACCTGTGTGATGCTGGGGCCCTTTATTATATTATTTCTCATCAATGTCAGAACTACAATAATTTGTATCAGATATGGCATGTCTGGTACCAATAGAAAGATTAGAATTTGCTAAATACAATGATATTTGTCTTGGAAGTTATGGTACAATGGGTCCAGAGGGAGAAGCCACAACTACACCTGATGTCACCATAACTCTTTCATGTGACTCTGGACTCCATCTTATTCCAGTAAATTTCTACAAGCAGTGGTTAAAGTATAATTTGGTGGCCCACTTCCTGCATGTGCGGGCCGAAGCCCAGGAAGGAGGAGGACACAAGAAGAGGAGGAATGGAGCAGGGCAGGATTTGGGGGTGTTGAAGGGGTGGCTGGGGGCAGAGGCAGGAAGGGGGAGGCAGGAGGTGTCAGTGCGGTGAAGGAGGGCATGGGAAGAAGATGGGGCAGAGAAGGGGTGGGTGATGGCAGGAGGTGGGGGTGATGAAGGAGGGCAGGGGCATGAGGTGGGGAAGAGCAGGGGAATTGGGGGGCTGGGGCTATGTGGGAAGGGGACACCGGGCCTCCCACCCAGCCAGCTCCCCTCTGCAGCCACAGGGAGCTGGAGGACCCCAATCGGGATGGGGGCCTGGTGGGAGAGACTCCGCCTTCCCACTCCCTGCACCAGACCCAGCCCACCTCGACGCCCCAGGGCGTATGGAGCCAGAGCAGCCTCGGCCCCATTCTCCCAGCTCCTGCTCCTCCTTCAGCCTGGGCGCACCCCTGGGGCCCCTAACCTGGCTGCCAGAGCAGAGTAGCCACCCCACAGGCTGCTCCTCCTGGCCTGAGACAGCTGTGACTGAGCATGCTCAGGGTGGGCGTTTTAAAAGCTCCCAGCTTGGGGGAAGCTCTCTGCTAGCCAGAAAACTGTGCCTTCTGGTGGGCAGGGATCTTACACCAGGCTGGGAGCTTTTAAAACTTCGCAGGCGTAGTAGGTGGAACACTGTTCCGACTGCTGATTCTATTTTTAGGGGCCCCAGAACTCTGCGTTCTTGTGCATTCCTCTAGGTTTGGGGCCTCAGAAAGCTGGTCCCCCCAAAATTGGGGGGCCTAGAATGGCGTTCTGATGTGTTCTGTCTTACTTTAACCCCTCTCTACAAGCAACATGACACAGGCCAAGGGACATAAAAGGCAGCTGCACCACAACCACTTTGTCCTCAGTCAGTTTTTAGTCATCACCTATTCCCTCTGGATCTACTCATGTACAGCTGAAGCTGTGAAGCAAGGATGAGACCCATTCAGGTACTGCATGTACACCAGAGGGATTATACAAGCCTGCAAACTTCACAAGTCTACTGAAAATCTGATGCACATGGCTTTTCAAATGTATATACCTGATAGCTTTAATCCTTTAATATCCCTCACCTTGTTTTTTCCTTCCTTTTACAATAAACCTGTAGTTTCAGTTACTAAAGGATTGGCTGGCAGTATTGTATTTTGTATGTTTCGATCCTACACATTGATCCAGTAATGTGGCTGACAATTTGCGGTCAGGAGAACCTTTTTGGTAAAGAGCATTGAGTTTTAAGTAACTTCTTTCTCTGTACTGGACCTAATGGCTGATTGGGAGCCAGAGACTGAAATGCAGTAAGAGGCGCTCTTCATATTTTGCTTTGGCTTCTTGATGACTGGTGGGGAATCAGAAGTGCTGTTTGTGGCTGGTTGGGACAGAAAGTCTGGCTTCAAGGTCACCAACCAGTGCTGGGAGAATCTGGTCTCCATTTGCAGTGTTGGGGAAAAACTGGTCCAGGTTCCCAACCTGGAAAGGGAACCCCGAATCCTTCCCACAGGTGAAGGCCCATTCCCAGCTGAGACTCCAATCGGCAGAGAACGAGGTGTGGTTCAAAGTTTATTATTCAGCTGAATAAT
>ML682039.1:4942214-4976073 GCA_007922195.1 Podocnemis expansa
TGTTTCCCAGACTAGGGTGATAGCTTCCCATCAGGGTCCAGACAGGAGGGATTGTCTTATAATCAACCTTTGTGGATTACCTCTTGTATCTATAGATACAGTCTACTTTGTTATCAATCTAAACCCCTACCTCCCCTAACTATGCCTTAATAAACTTGTCTAAGCAAACACAGAGCCTCGGACACAGAACTTCCAGACCAAACTTACTCCATCTTTAAGCTTCCTTTACACTACCCAGGCAGGGAGAGGTCACAACCCCATTTGGCCCCAAATGAATTTAAAGCAGTAGGAACCATGTTGTGCATTTCAAACATACTAAGAAGCTGCTGCTCAGTGCCCTTCCTGTTCCCTGTAAGGTTCAGAGCCCCTCCCTCAGTCCTCATGTGTCTGAGCAATGGAGAGAGCTGGCAAGTTATTTCCTGTTCTGGTTAACCTACATAACCAGAAGATAACTTGAAAAATTTAAAGTGCTAATTTATGCTACTTGATCAAATAAAGTACGGTGGTGTAGCCACCTACCCACTCCTTTAAGTATCACTGTGGGCCCCTCATCTCTATGGCTGGGGCAGGCAGAGAGCAGCAATGAGTAACTGATCATAGTAGATCTGCAGATGAATGCAGGGCCTCCTCCTAATGAGTCACAGAACTAAATCAATGTCAGCTCCTTTAATGTCACAAAAGCCACAATCTTGATTGTCACTTCCTTGCCAAACTACAGATCACAGAGCACATTTGCTCATCAAAAGCAGCTCATTCTCCTAGGCTCAGCAGTTATAAGGCAGAATGTTAGCAGTGGGGGGAGTGAGGCAGCCCGAGAACTACATGCTAAGAGCTGGAGCTTCTTTGTTTTGCTAGTAAAAGAGCTCTATGAATTTGCCTGGCCCTATACATAGAACTGTTTGCAGTAGCGTTGTGCCTGAGCTGGTTCCAGGATGTGAGGAAGAAAGGCTGGTGAGGGCATGTCTTTCATGGGCCCTACTTCTATTGGTGGGAGGGACAAATGCTTGAGCTCCATAGATGTGAGTCCAAACAAGATATTGGCTCACCCACTGTGTCTCTGAAACACAACAGACCTTTTTCCCATGAGCAATAAGTTCCAGTAAAGCTGATGTAGTTGCCTATTCAACTAAAGAAACTTCAGGTCAAAAGGTCACTCAATAGCCTTGGCTTGGAGAACATATTCCTTTACATCATGTACAAAGCCTGAGGAGTTAAGAACAAGAGAACTAACATAGTTAAGGTCATCAGCAATCTCACACTACCACCACAGTCAGCGTATCATTGTTCCCAGGTACTGTATAAAGAATGGCAGTTTTTAATCACTACCTGACCCAGGATTTCAATGAACTGTTTTTATATGGCTTTGGCATCTAAACTTTTTTCTTTTCAGTGGGAAATCATATACCTTATATAGCAAGAGAGTTTCTATGGCTAGTTCTTATTGCTCTCGGCAATAGTTTTGAATAAGCACATTAATATAAAAGGGTATAAGTATCTGTAACAATATTACATAAACTGGCACTGGAGGCTTATCAACCTGTGGCATTTTGTTGTTGCTTTTGTGTTCTCTTTATATTCCAAGATTACTGTTGAAGAAGAGAGGGGAATTTTTAAAATGAAATATGATTAAATTACACTTGGATGAATTTTTAGAACAAACAGTTCTGGCACCTTCAGAGTGATATCTGGACAAACAAGTTTTCCCAAGTCAAACATGTGGGTTACTAAAATGAGATTTTGAAATGGAACCGCTTTGCAACTTTGACTGTAGAGACGCCCTCCATAGGAGGCTAAATAAATAACAAACCAGTGCTGCTCTTTCAGCCTTGATGATACATAAGTCAGACTGTGGGATTGTTTTAAGCCTACTATAGAATTCTGTGATTGTGTCACAGGTCTGCTATTCCCCAACACAGGCATTAGTTCACATAGAGGGGGAAGAAGAAAAAGGCCAGGGGTTTACATCTGGTCCATTGAGTTCTCTTCCAGGACAACAGCAAGGTGGGCCAGGTCACCAGATCAGGAGAGCATGACCTAACACTCTGAGTTAGCAGGGTCCCAGGGCCTAGGAGCCAGAGTCAGTGACACAAACCCCATTATCAGGGCAGTTGGCCTGTTGGAGTACAGGGGTGGCACCTATAGGGGTGCAGTGCCCAGCACTGAGCTGCATCAACATGGGGCTGTTGACCACCAAGTCAGCAGGGCTCCACCCAAAACACTGTCTCTGCTACTCCCCACCCTCCATTCCTGGGACCCCTCAGCTGCTTCCTACCCTCTCAGCAGTGGTAGCAACACTCCACAATCCACCAGGGATGCCAGGGTCCCCCAGCCCCTGGCAGTTCAGTCCTTCCCTCATGCTGGCCTAACAGCATGGGGCCTGGCACTGGTGGGGTGCTGACCCCTCCCCAAGTCAGCAGGAGAAAACTAGTAGCATGCTTCCCCTCTAAGCAGAGACTTATCCCAGCTGAGCTGAGGTACCGGCTTTTATACCCCCTCTTTCCAGCTGAGCATGCTCAGTAAAGGGGGGTGTGGCTTCCTCAGCCTGCAATGTCTCCTCAACCCTGGTTATGCCAGTGCAGGGATGATGTACCCTGTCACAGGTAGGACTATAATTCTCTATTACATTTTGTAGGATGGAGGCAAACACCTAGAGAAAAGTGATAATTTTCTATTCAACTGGACAAGCTTTTGGCGTAATTCTCATAGAATGACGTTGCATTTCTCTTATTGATTCAATCCCTATTCAGTGCTATAGGACTATTCCACCTGGGTTGTACCTATTGGACCCAAGCTAGCAAAGCACTTAAACACCATTGGAGTCTTGTGACTTAAGCACGGATAGGGAGGGACTCACTGTGACACTTCCAGGGGGAGGAACTAGGTGGTGAGGCACCTCCCCACCACCTGCCCGTAGAGTGAGGAAGTCTAGTCTGTGATTGCCAAGGTTCAGCTCCCTATCTCCACCAGCCCAGGGGCAACTCAAGCACTCATTTGCAGGCCCACATGGACACCACCCTCCCTAGTGCAGGTCTGTGATAGCCACAGATTAAGCCTTCTGCATGGCTGTCTGGTCCAGTGGACACAGGCCTGCTGCTCTCAGCATAGAGGACCACTTCAGTGTCCCTGCTCCACTGAGCACCCAGAGCTCAGATACATTTGTAGTGAAAACACAAAAACATTTATTTCACAAAATACAGAGGTGGGAGAAGCAGCAAGTTAGATTAATAGGAATAAAGGTAAGAAATAAAAGAAAATCATAATATGCATTCTAGAGCCTAAGCTTAATTAAGAAGATGCCCTCAAGCCAGTAAGGTAGTGCTTACCTGTAGCCCTTCCGACAGTAGTTTTCAGCCAGGGTGGATGAGACCTCTTTCATAAAATATGTGCCTGCTGGGAGTTTGTCTCCCCAGGTGAGGGATGCCCACTGCCCAGGTCTCTCTCTACACCTAGAGGATACATTAGACCAGTCCTTTTTTCTTCATCTGTAAGCAGACTGTTCATGTCTTCCTGTTCGTTAACCTGTTGAATTCCCTACAGTCTCTTCATCAGCATCTGACTCATCTGGAAATAAGTTTCAGGGGGGAGTCGTGTTAGTCTGGTTCAGCAAAACAAACTAGGAATCTGGTGGCACTTTTAAAGACCAACCAATTTATTTATCACATGAGCTTTTGTGGGCACAATCTCACTTTATGAGATGCATGAAAATAGCATGTTAGCTGTAAATATGTAGATCCAGAGGAGGGTGGGTCACAATGTTAATTCAGATAGCTCCAGAGGGACAGACTGCTAGCCTGCCTCTGCAGAGTAAACCTGCTGTTTGGATTCAAATAGTGTGTTAGGGGGAGCCAAGAACTGTAAGCAAGAGCTGAGAAAAGTAATTGAAAGGAGATCATCTTTTGTAAGCCATTCAGGATCTTTATTTCAGGGGTGCCAAACTCATTTGCTGTGGTGAGCCAGATTTGACTTAAATGTACTTCAAGTGGGCTGTTCATATCATAAATCAGGGGTGTCAAACACGTGGTCCTCCAGGCAGGATATAGCTCACCTGTCTGTTCTCGCAGCGTTGCGGAGCACTGGCTATGTGAGACTGCTCTCTGCAATGCTATGCTCTCTCTTGCTCTGTTGGGAAGAGAGTGTGTTTTCATGGAGTGCAGTCATGGGCTGGATGAAGGAGGTTCATGGGCCTGCCGGCCACACATTTGACACTCCTGCTCAAATGCAGCCTGACGATATTTCGTGTGCGCACACCCCCATCCTTTACCTTCCAGTCCCTGGCTCATTGCCCTTCTGTGTTACTCAGCCCCATTTCCCATTTCAGCATCACCTCAGCCTCTGGTCCTCCCTAGTGACCTGTGTGTCTGGTTGGTAAAGTGATGTAGTCAGTGCAATGGGGCCAGTCTTGAAAGCCCAGATGTCTGCGTCTGTTAGAAACAGATCCATGCTGCCCACTATGCATAGGCCATCCTCCTAGAACTGACCCATGAGATACTCTCCTCTCTTCAGACCCCAGACCTGCTGTGATGTTTCCAGGCATGAGGTAGGAGTAATAGGGCACTTTCCAGTATAACTGCTTTTGGCAGAAAACAAATCAACCTTTTCACCCTGCGAAAAGTATCTCTTTTCAATGGAAAATCCTGACTCTTCATCACAAAACCACAGTCCCCCATTCTTCAAATTCTGTGAGAAGTTGATCTGTGGAAAACTTCAACAAAAACTGTTTTAACTCTTTTAAAAAAAGATTCCCTGAATACCCTTTCCCCACCTTCTGTTCAGCTCCAGTCCAGTAGTAGGGCAGGTGGGGAGAGCTGTGTTTTTTACATATCCCTCCCATGCTTCTCCAGCTACCTGGGGCCATCAGCCTGTGCAGTAGTGACTGGTGTGTAGCAACACGATCTTAGTTTTGTTATCTTCATTCTCTTTCCTGCCTTTTTTTTCACACTATCTTTGTCAGGTCAGGTGTCAGACTGCTTGGGGCAGGAACTGATATAGTACCCAGCACACTGCACCCTTGATCCTGACTGGGATCACAAGGCATCTCCTATTACAAAGGATAAATCATCATGACAATGTAAATGCAAAAATATCAACACCGTGGCTCACAAAATTCCACATCTCCGGACGTGTCACCTTTATTGAACATATGGTTACAGAAATAGATGAGCCAGACATTTCAGCTTGTTATAACGACTATCAGTGTCCACGTGTCACAGATAATCAGGTTTGTGATTTGAATGAAATCAGAACCAAGAGTTTAATTGCCAACAGCCTCTGTTTTTCCTAATCCTTTGATCTACCCTCTGCTACAGCAGCCCAGTGACACTGCTGGACTTACAAGTGATATTTAAAGAATGCAAATACTGAAAACCATGGAAGCTACAAGCTAAGGTCCTTCTGCAATTCCCATGAATGGCCCCATTGAAGTCAGAGATGCTTCTCATGGGAGTTAAGTGATGCGGGTGTTACAGGACTGGGATCTAGGGACACTTCAAGACTTAAGGGTTCCCTTGATGTTATACTTCCTAGAAAGCCCAGGCTGTTCACCTGCATTGTGCTTAAATAACACATAGCAAATGCTGCCATGATGTGGGGGCAGAGGACACTTTGCCTCTCCAAATAGCTCAACTCCAAAGGAGCTAAAAGCAGGCTTGCCAGTTGTCACATTTTATCATGAGACACAATACTTGGTATGTTTCTTAATTTCCAGCTCCTGGTGTCCATTTACTAGTTTTTAGAAAGCTCAGATTCCCATTTAAGTTTCCAGCCCTCAGTGGTGGAAAAGACATTGAAAATTGACCCCTTAAAGGCACAGACCTAGCAGGCAAACTACAAAGAACACCCCCCCCTGAAAATAAAAAGCAACCAAGCAAAACCCAAACAAACAAACAAAACCAACCCTGAAGATTTATTATCTTCCTAGATCATCTCATTATTGTGAGTAGTGGCTCAGAATGTGGGGGTGAGCGGTGTCCCCAATGTCACTGCTAGGACCTTGCAGTCCAAGTCGTGGCAGGCAGGAGGCCCCTGGCTACAGATCACTTTTCTTCTCCCACATTGTTGCCAGGGCTCCCAGTGGTGCTGCCAGTCTTGCCATGTTTTGGTGTTAAAATTCCCAGCTCTGAGACTGTGGTGAGTAGGGAAGAATTTCAGCTGCTTTGCAGAGCAGAGCCAGGTAAGTTTCTCACCAGGATGAGCTGAGCCAAAGACTAGAAAAGGTGACCAGAGGGCAGGGTGAGGCAACGTTCCCTCTAATTTGTCATGGGCTATGTGCGCAAAAAAATTATTGTGTGCAAATTTTCAGAACCAGTGTCCAAATTTGTGTGCAGTCCAGTGAGTGTGGTCAAACTTGTGAGTGTAACAAAGCAAGTGTGTATAATGCAAATAATATCTACCTTTTACTTCCATAGGGGGATGGAAATGATTTTATAGATTACAAAACCTTATTTGAAACATGCTACTTGGAACTGCTTTCTTAAAGTGGCATAAAAATATTAGCACTGTTTAATTTTTTTGTGCAGGCTTTATTTTGTTGTGTGCGGGGGTCTCAAGGGCTGGGTGTGCAGGCACACAGGCAGAGCTTAGAGGGAACATAGGTGAGGCGCTGCGGGGAGCCCCCGCGTGTGTGGGAAGGAAGAGGGGAGTGGGAGTCCTGTGGCCCTTAGAGACTGACACCTTTATGTCTCCCCCCCCCCCGCGGCTCCCGGTGCTCGGCGCTGCACGCCGAGCCGAGCCGAGCCGAGCCAGGCGGGGCGGCTCCTCCCCCTGGCCCCGGCTGCGACTTCCCCCTGGCCGCTGCCCCGTCTCCTCCCCCGCCGCCTGGGCCGGGCCGAGCGGGGCCATGAGCGCGGTGCGGGTGCGGAGGGGGGCGGCCGGGCAGCTGGCCCGGGCCGAGGGCGGCGAGGCGGCCGTGGAAAGTTTCCTGCTGGAGTCGGAGGGGCTCCGAGCCGAGATCCTCTCCCTGGGCTGCACCATCAGGGCGCTGGAGAGCCGGGGCCGGGACGGGAGCCTGGCCGACGTCGTCCTGGGCTTCCAGCGCCCGCAAGGTGGGTGCCTCCCGGAGCGGCTCGGCGGGGAGCCGGCTTCTGGTCTCGGTCTGCGGATCCTGGCCCCGGCCCCGGCCCCCTGCAAGCGCGGGGCGCGGGCTGAGCGGCTCCCCGTGGGGCCGGGGACGGAAGGCAGGCAGGCGGCACCGGTCACAGCCCCGGAGGACGGAGCTTGCCGGTCCCAGGGCGCAGCCCCGGGCTGGGCCTGCAGGGAAGGAAAGGGGTGGCCAAGAGGCCTCCCAAATCTAGCGAAAAAGCCAAACGCTCCCGGGGCACTTCAAGACAGACAGATTTATTTGTCGCAGGAGCTCTTGTGGGAGAAAATCGCACTTTGTCTCCCACAGGCGTTCATGCAAAAAATAAATCTGTTTGTCTTGAAGTGCCCCAGGACTGTTGGGGTTTTTTCACTGGACTGGACTAACACAGCTGCTCCTTTGGAACCTCACAAATCTAGACTGACCTGCTGCGGGAGGTGAACAAGAAGGTGTCATTTACCCCTTCCAGCTGTTCCCAAACCGTGGCCCGTGTACCGTTGTCCTACACAGGCCAGCTCTCAATGGCACGTGCCCACCTGCTGCTGGGGCACTGGCCAGGCGGGCTCCAGTGCTGGCCACCCCCCCTCCCAGCCCTGTCCTACAGATGATGGGTGGTGGGGGCAATGGAGTGGAGTTTGGGAACCGCTGAACACAAGAACCAAGGGTCATCCAATGAAATTAACAGGCAGCAGATTTAAAAGAAACTAGAACGTTCTTGATCACACAACACGCCGCAGCCTGTGGAACTCATTGCCAGGGGATGTTGTGAAGGCCAGAAGCCAGGGGCATCACTGGTGCTGGGCACACAGGGCACATGCCCTGAATCCCAGTGGCAGTGCCCTGGGTCTGCCCCCCCCAGTCTCCAGCCAGATCGGGCTGGAGATCCGGGCCCCGGCCGCCCGCAGCCATGGCAGCCCCATCCCCAGCTGGGGATCCAGGGCTCAGCCACCCACAGCCACAGCAGCCCTATCCCCGGCAGGGGATCCGGGGATCAGCTGCCTGTGGCCACAGAGGCCACTCCTGGCCCTGGCCCAGCGGTGGCTGCTCTGGCCCCGTCCCGAGCCAGGGATGCAGGGCCCAGCCAGCCGCGGCTGCTCCCAGCTCCATCCCCGGCTGGGGATGCGGGGCCCAGCTGCCCACGGCTGCTTCCGGCCATGTCCCCGGCTAGGGATGCAGGGCCCAGCTGCCCGTGGCAGCACATGGCAGCTTCCGGCCCTGTCCCTGAATGGCCTGCGGGCTGAGGCGGGTCCTGGGCCAGTGCCCCAGGTCCCTCCCTCGGGCAGTGACGCCTCTGCTGGAAGCATGACTGGATTCAACAGAGAAGCAGATATGTTCCTGGAGGACAGGTCCAAATGGGCAAAGATACAATCTCAGGCACTGGCCATTTCTACATCTCTAAATTCCAGAAGCTGGGACTGGATGACAGGGGATGTATCACTCAAAATCACCCTGTTCCTTTCTTTCCCTTTGAGGCAACTTGGCACTAACTGCTGTCAGGGAGAAGAGACGAAGCTGGAGGAACCACTGATCTGACTCAAAAAGCAAGGAGTCTTGTGACACTTAAAGGCTAACAGATTTATTTAAATTAGTCTTTGTTTGTTAGCCTTTAAGTACCACAAGACTCCTTGCTTTTTTTGCTTTACTAGGCTAACATTTGGAACTTGATCTGACTCAGTGTGCTGCTCTTATGACAGTGAGCTATGCAGTTAAAACTCCTTTTACAGTAGCAGCTAGATCCTCTGTGAGAAGCAGGATGGTCTAGTAGTTTGGGCACCAAGCTGGGGTCAGTGCTCTGCCACAAATGCCTTTTGTGACCTTGGGGAAGTCACTTAGCCTCTCTATGCCTCTGTTCCATAACTGCACAACGGGGATAACAGCCCTGCCCTACCTGATGGCAGCATTGTGAGGATTAGTGCAGCAGAGGATGATGCACCCAGCTACTGCTGAGAGGGCAGCCATGGCAGAACCTCAGATAAACTGTGCTGGAACAGGACAGTCTTTATCCAGTATGCGACTGGCCTGGCTCTGTTGCGCTCCTACACACACAAGTGTCTGTCTGTTGATTGCACTGGAGTTGCTCTGATTTACATACCTGTGCAAAGGAGATCAGAGTAAGGCTTGCAAAACTTGAGAAAGGGGCAGAGACCATCTTTCTGTGAAGTAGCTTGATGCTGATGTGGAGAAAGAGGAGAGCAGGTGGAGAGAGCTAAAGAGGGAGGCAGGATGGGTAAGTGATCTGAACAGTTGTGCTTGGCATGGAGCGAAGGCCGAGGGACTGATGTGGATGGTAGAGGCCTGAGGGGATGAGCCTGTGTGTTCAGGACTCCGGGAGTGAGGGATCTGAGTGGACGTTGCTGACCAGCCCCTTACAAGAGTGGAGCTAGTAGGCCCGGCTGCCACACTGCAGTCTGGTTTTAAACATCTAGTTCCTGCTTCTGCTTGTCTTGCTGATGTATGGCAGTGGAGCCGTGTGGGATTGCTCAGAGTAGGGTTCTGCACTATGCTGGGCTGGGCCTTTAGTAAGCCCAAGAGATAAGGCTTGATAGGGAAATGCTAGGCTGCTCTGAGGTATTGCTATCAATATTTGTAATATTGTATGAAAAGGTTTCAGTGGTGCAGCCCTCAGGCTAACCTACTCATGAGGCCCTTGTGGTATGAGTTTGAGACCCCTGCCATAGAGGATGCCCTGAGACCTGCCTTGAGCAGCCACTCAGTCACTGTCTTGCTGCCCACAGGAACTCTCCTCCTGTTTTTAAGGCAAATTATATGAGCCATTTACAGCATCCTGGAGTGATGTCTGGTGTCTTGGCCATTCTGCCCCCAGCCTGCTTTCATTTACCACATTCTTCCTGGTTTCCTTGAAAATTTTAATGAAAGTAGGAGGCCAAATTTTGCTTTGCCTTCTCAGCGTAGAACCTGGGTGGAGAGCCGAGCTTTGTATTAATCTGTTTTTTACCTTAGGAATGGGACAAATTTGGATGAACAGGTTTGATTCTCTCATGAATAGGGTCATATGTTACTATGGTGGAGCACTAACTGGTTTCTGTGTAGACCCTAATTTTCAAACTTTTCTAAAATCCACACGCAAAGAGTGGCTTAAAAATTGACCTGCCACTTCAGAATCTAGGCTGAAAAGTTGGTGACAGTGGATGACTGTGTTCTGTAGTCCAGAGAATAGTCCCACCTCAAACAAAAGACCAGCTTTTAAAGGTCAGCCCTCTTGTCATGCATGGATAGGAACTAAACCAGGGGTCTCAAACTCAAATCACCACAAGAGCTGCATGAGGACTAGTACAGGGCCGCATGAGGACTAGTATGTTAGCCTGAGGGCCACACCATTGAAACATTTTTATACAACAATATTGCAAATAATGGTAACAATAGTGTTGTTGCAGACTGCAGAAAATAGCTTTGGGGGCTGCATGCGGCCCACAGACCGTGTGTTTGAGATGCCTGAACTAAACGGTGGCACTGTCCTGATGAAACCCATTTCACTGCACTGCCCTGCTCAAATACCTGCTGTGAGCCCTGGTCATCTGCTGCAGCAGTGAGTTAAACAAGGAGTCTGGTGGAACCTTTCAAGCATCTGACAAAGTGGGATTTTCAAGCTCATGCGATAAATAAATTCATTAGTTTTTAAAAGTGCGGCATGACTCCTTGTTTGTTTTGCTGAACTAGACTAACGCAGCTGCCCCTCTGGAACTTGTTGCCATGCAGCAGTGACAGAGGTTGGTAGGAACCTTCCTGCACAATATCCTGTAGAGAAAGAAAACTGAACTGGAAGCCAGAAACCGTCAGTCAGATTTCTTCCTCGACTGTGGAGAATATTTCTATGCATTTTATAGCTGTTAATAGTAGCCCAGGCTGCCTATATCCCTGTCCTGAGGGGAGGCATCTGTCCTGCCCCTAATTAGCAAACGAGCGAGTGCACAAGGATCTTTCAGCCAAAGCTGGGACTAGAAGCCAGTCTCTGATGGCTGACCCATAGCTCCTGTCATAGGAAGTGAATTGCCCTAGGCAGCCAGCAGTGGAGTGTGGAAAGGGCAATGGTTGTGGCAATAGACTGAGACCTGGTTTCCTTCCTGGACCATCCTACAGCCTGCCTCTGTGGTGCTGAGCAAGCCACTTACAGCAGCGCTGTGGTAGCGACCACCAGGCTGAGGCGAGCCTAGAGAACACCTCACCTCCATGGGATTTAGTACAGTATTGGTACCTAACATTGGCCTGGTTCTCCAGGTAGCTACAAAGGATTGGAAGTGTCACCCCACCGCTCCATTTCCTGCCTTTTTAACATTTACATCTTGGTTTTTTCCTGTTAAGGGGACTGTTCTTGTAAACTTCATAGTTGCTTGTTTTGCAGCCATGCATTTGGAGGAATTCTGGAATGGCACAGAGGAGTGCAGCACGGTGTAAAGTGTGATAAAAAGGGCCATGCACCTCCAAGATATGCAACTGGGAGTGCCCTTTAGAACTCAAATCAGTCAACAAATGGAGACCTGCAGACACCTTCTGCAGTCTCAGCTTAAATTAGGACCCTGGTCTTATTGCTAGGTCTGTTTTTCCGACTCTACCCAACCCTGCTGTCTGAGCTCCGTCTGCCTGGCACTCCAAGGGATCATAGTCGATCTAGAACTTTGTTTTGAATGACAACTCATTTCTTTTTGTCAGATTACGTCAGCAATCATCCCTACTTTGGAGCTGTTATTGGCCGAGTTGCTAACAGAATTGCTAAAGGGAAGTTCACTGTGGAAGGAAAAGAGTATCAGTTGGCCCTCAACAACCCTCCCAACAGCCTGCATGGAGGGAACAAAGGGTTTGACAAGGTAAAATCTGGCTACGGCCAAACTGATTCTAATCTCCCTGTTCTCCAGCAAGCAGCAGCCTGCTAAAATGAGGTGTGTTGATTTTAGTACGCTTTCACCGTATGTTATTGATGTTTGAGGACCCCAGCTTTCCATATCCTGTTGACACTCTTCAAGTGGCATCCTGATGGCTGAAGTTTTCTTGTCATAAAGTGATCCTTCAGCTCTGTGCAGTTAAAAACTCAGGCCCTGCCATTCGCACCAAGCAGCTTTTACTGGTGGCATAATCTGCCCTTATTTAGGAGTATGTCTGCTGCAGAATTGTCTACCAGTGCTGGGCTGGGGCTCATGCCAGCTCCTGCAGAGCAGGGGCAAAGCTGAAGTCACCAGAATAAAGACTGTAGGATTTGAGCCCATGTTCCTAAAAATGCTGCGAAGGTGAAAAGGATGATGGGAATGTCGAGTGTTATTGAAGCCAAGCCAAGTCCTGTTGAATGAGCAGATTGTGTATTTGGCAGTGACACCATCCTTGCCTTGCCATGGCCCGTGTCTGTCACCATGGAAAAGCCACATAGATGCCACACTCTCTTTGTATGTATTACTTAGTCCAGTGCTACCTTGATTTCACTGGTCTATGAGCCTGTCAAGGAATAACATCGTCGTGCCTTCTTCAGCTGCTTATTCGCTACTGTTCCCATTAGTAAAAATGAGTGCCCTTTAGTGAATGGGTCAGGAATATGAGAAATCATCCCCACTCTCCCTCTTCTGCTATGGCTAGCAATTTGACTGTTCTCTCCATCCGTCACATTCTCAATCCCTGCATCTTCTCCAATTCCTCCCTTTCTTACTTCCTCTAAATTGATGTTGTTGCTAAAGCCTTCTGGATCTTCCTGTGAAATCCAGCTGTTCCTCTTCTGTTCCACTTCCAAGACCAGCCCATCTTTCAGGACTGATACAACTCTGGCCTCTCGAACATGAGCCCCTCTTCTCCTTCAAGCCATCTGGGAATGCTGCACCTCAACTCTCAGAAGGTATTAGTGCAATGCAGATAAAAGCAGCAGTTTCCTCCTGGTTTGTCATTTCACCTCGTGGCTGCCATGCTGATAAATGCAAAGATGCACAACAGGCTGTGTTTGGTTTGTGGTCTGAAAGAGCCCTATGTTTTCCTGATGGAATGCATTTATAAAAATCAGTTTGGGATTCACTGCTTTCTGCAATGTTCTGCAATCACACTGTTGCTACATTACTGTTAGCATTTTAATTTTTACAGCAACATGTCTAGGTTGACAGGGCAAAATTTTTGTTTGTTCCAATTCCATGTATTTAGAGAGAACACATTTAATCTGGAGAAGTGTAAACCTTCCAGATTAGGGCTGCCACGTGACAGCCTGATAGCAAACTGAGCTGCTCACTAGCATCTGTGCGTCTTAGCCCAGATAAATGGGAACTGGCTAACCTGGAGGCACCGCTGTTCAACAGAGGTCTGAAAGACAGCCTTGAAATGTGAAATGAGGCCTGCAAGATGTATTTAGTGGAAGATATTTTCCTTTAGAAGCCCAGTTATGTCGAGTCTTGGCCTACTTGATTATGCTGAAAGACCTTCTCAAATACTGATGAGCTCTTGGGTCAAAATTACAGTGTTGCAAGGGCTGAAATCTGTAAAAGACATCTTTATTCCAAATACTCTCACGCTGGAGTCAAATCTAAACAAAGAGTCTTCACAGTCTACATCTTTGTTCCAGTACTTGTCTACCTTTGAAAACCTCATGGTGTTGGACCTCAGCTGGGACTGCTCAAGTTAGAGTAGCGACAAGAGCTCTGTGGTCAGCCTAGACAAGGGCTGGATGTGTCAGTTGTGTGTGATAGCTTCTGGCTGTGGCTAGCTGAGAGGTGTTGAGCACAGTAGATTGTCATCAAGCTGTCTGCAGTGCTGTGGTCAGCATGAAGTCATCCCGCTCACATGTTCCTAGGCAGGTTACCCTATAGTAGCGTGCTCTTTGTTTTGGCTGGAGAAAAGAACCCACTTTATTAGAGAAGGGAAATATTTTCTTGAAATATCTTCTTTTTCACACTTACCAACATTGATTTTGTTGGCCCCGTTCCTTGTAGTCAGCTACATAAATAACTGTCTACAGCAGCAGCAGAATCTGCTCTTGGAACTGGTTTGTCCTCCAGCATGTGGGGTTTTGCACACACGTTTTAGGAGAGGGATTGGCAACCTGAAAGAGAAGAAGAGCCATTTTTTAAAAAGTTCCTGCAACAACCAACTATTGTGAGAGTTGCAATTTTTGTAGCCTTCCTGCACTGCTGGCCTTACTGGTGCCACTCCCCCACCCTTTGTCTGGTCCTGCGCCCCTGGCCCTCCTGGTGGCCTCTCTGCCCAGCCTCAGGCGTTGTGTGGCTGGCTCCTGCCAGCTCTCCCCACTCCTTCCTCACGCATCCAAGCCCCTTCCCAGCTCTTCAGGCCCATGCCCACCTCTCAAGGCTCTGCCTTTGCCCCGCTGCCTTGGCCCAGCATAGCACTAGGGTCTTCAGAGGCTGCTTTAGATCTCCCCCCTGCTCCACATGCCTGGGAGCACAGCAGATTTAAAATGGCCCCACCTGCCCCAGCTCACTAGCCAAAGAGCCACATGTTGCAGACCCCTGTTTTAGGATGGAGGTAAAGAGTAATGCCAAATAAGCCCTTCATTTTTAGAGCGCCTTGTCATTATCACCATACGTTCCGTACAAGTACCAGCACATCTTGTTCAGAACCTGTGTTCGTTGCCTTTTCAGAGACCCATTTGTGTTTGGTCATGACCTTGTATTGGTAGCTGTGCATGTATTTTGTTCAGTTCTAAAAATAGTAAATAGCAAAACTTGCCCTGTCAGTGCCTTGAGGCAGGGACCTCTTTGTATTTTGTGTTTGTACAGAGCCCAGAGACTAGGGGCAGTGCAAATATAAATAATACCATTTTCTGATCTCCGCAGGCCCTCAGTCATGCAGGCTCAGCTTCTTGGGTTTTGGGATTTCACTAGGGACTTGATGCTGCTCAGCCCAGCCCTCTGGTCCTTATCCAGTAAAGCCCAGGATCACTTCGAGTGCTTGAGCTGTCCCATGGTGCTCAGCAGGGCGATTGATACGCTTGACATTAAGTATGTGCTTCAGTGCCTGGCTACTTGGGGGTGGAGTGCTCAGTGCCTCACAGGATCAGGATTGTGCCCAATTTCCCTAGGGCTCCAGCTGCTGTAGAGTCTTTCTGGGGAGCAAAAACCTGAATTTGTCATTTAAAACCTATGTAGCTAGCAATGTAAGTACATTTAATAGCAGATCCCTTCCAACAGTTTTTCCCATGAAGCGGCCAGTCTGGGATTGCATGGCTGTTACTGGCCAGTGGGGTTTTGAGTGCAACATTCAACAAAAACCGTCAGCGTTTGTGGAACAAAATGCTGATTTTGAGGGCCAGAAGACCTTAATGATTTTTCCTTGAATGGATGTTTCAGTGATGTCTTCCCCTCAGCTAATTAGTCCACAGGTCTTTCTTTCAGCTGACTAGTCTTAATTAGTGTGACTGAAGTCTTCCCTTCAGCTAATTAGGGTACAGGCTTTAAGAAGAAGGCCTTTAATTGGGCAAGAAGCGCTGTAACCACAGCGGAATAGACATAATGTTATTACAGAATAGTCGTGTTAGCAAAGTGTAACCAAAGCCAGATCCTCAGCAGATATAAATCAGCATAATTCCACTGAGCTACACAAATTGACACCAGTGAAGGATTTGGGCCAAAAATACGTCATACTTTTTTAATGGTTCTTCCTATTGCACAGCAAAAATCTCACTGAAGCCTTAACTGCAGTGGTCCTTACATAGCTCTAAACATTCTGTTCCCCATGGTTCTGTTATCCCCATAATATGTGGTTTGAGTTCCTCTACCATGAGCTCCAGTTCCTCCATTTTGTTACTCAGGCTCTTCGCCCTGGTATACGAACATACAAGGTTTTGCTGTTTGGTGTCACTCATGTTCCTTACCTGATTTGGTACAGTCATTTTACCCCCAATATTGCCTGTTAGACTGGCATTTACCCCACTCTTCCTCTTCCTGGCCATTCTGCTCCCCACCTCTTTCCCCTTTATTTCATTTTCCTCCCTCTGAATGCTAAAATCAAGCATGGAGATTAACTGGGCACCTTCCTAGTTTAAAGCTCTCTTAATCAGTTGTGCTGACGTCCAGTCTAGAAGTGTGTTTCGCTCCCTCTTCAGGTGAAGCCTCTCCCAGGAGAAGAGTGCTGTGTCCATTGATCCCAAAGCCCTCTGTAGAGCACCCCTGCCTGAATCATCTGTTGATCATCAGAATCTTGTCACACCTTTGTTGTCCTGCTCTAAGGACAGGCAGAAACCCACTGAAGATCGCCTGAGCCTCGATTTCCTTAAGAGTCATCCCCACTCTAGCATAGTCTCCTTTGATATGTCCCAGTGAGAATCTAGCCATATCATTTGTACCCACATGAAGGACAATCAGAGGATTCTTTTCAGCCTCAGGTCCACATCCCATGTCTTAGCACTCAGCAGTCAGCCTACCCTTCTGTTCTCTGGATCAGCTCTGGTTACAGGCCTGGCTGTCCTCCACAGCAGAGAATCCCCAGTCACAGAGACTTACCTTTTCTTGGTAATGGAGTGATTTTTTTTCAGCCTATTGCTAGTTCTTTCTGGCTGCAAGTCATCTTTTCTACAATTCTCTTCTGCAATTCTCTGCAACCACTCCTGTATCCTCCAAAGGCATTTATTTGGTGGCATCTCCATTGGGTCATCCACTCTTTGTATAGAACAGGTGTGGCCAAACTGTGGCTCAGGAGCCACATGTGGCTCTTGAATGAAAAAGTGTGGCTCATGGATGAACTCGGCTTATACGTAGGTCAGAGAGAGGAAAGCAGTCCCAGCCTAGGAGTTTTAAATGTGGTTGGGAGTGGCGGTGGCATGGTCAGGGACAGCTGGGAGAAGCATGGCATATTTAGATATTCTCTAGGCCCTAATGTGATTTACTCATTATTAAAATAAAATCATGTTTTACAAATCCTTCTAAACGTGATGTTGAATAATAAAAAATGAAAATACCAAGAAGAAAATAGATCATTTACTGTATAGGCCTAGTTTTCACGGTAACCTTAAATAATTAATAGAATCTGACATTAGTAGGATCAATATTTGCCCTCTTTTTTACAATAAAATTAAAGTGTGCAATGAATTTTGCACTCAGTAATTTTGGAGTAGGCAAAAGTATATTGGCTATATGCCTCAGTGTGGCTCTCCAAGGTTTAATAATCAACTTGTGTGGCTCTTGAATTCCATAAGTTTGGCCACTCCTGGTATAGAACTAGCTGCCTTTCTCTACTTCCTTGCCCTTCCATCTTAAATAACTACCCGCTGTGCCCCTTCTTCACTTCTAACCCTGCAAACCTGTTTCTGAGCTCTTTCTCCTTCACTAGCTGATCTTTCCCTCTGCCATGTTCTCACAGTCACATCTGTCAACTGGCTGCTTTCCTCACCCATCAACCCCCCATCAGCGTCAGTCAATCCTGCTTCCATCTGCGGGTTCCAGTTTTTTCCTGCACCTCCCCATGCCTCTGCTCGCTCAGCGTCCTTCTAAGCTCAGCCAGAGTTTCCACGTCTGTCTCTAGCTAGAATCATCTCCTCCATCAGCTCTACAAGGCGGCCCTTCATACACACGAAGCTCTTTTCAGGCACCACCCCCAAGACCGTGTACATCCTGCAGCTTCAACACCTGGGCATCTTCACGGCCTCTTGCTCTGTTAGAGGGACTGGCACTGCTGGCTCTGCATCTGCCCTAGCCATTCTCTACTTCTAGTGAGGGGTAGAGACAAAAATAGAAAAATCCCTCCCACTGAACACCCTAATAATACCAGAATGCCACACTCCCCCCTCCCCCTTCCCAAGTCCCCTCTTCACTGTGTCCTGTGCTGGTGGCTGCTTGAGTGGCTGCCTTAATCCATTGCCCCCGCCCCATTAGGGTCAGCTGATCTAGAACACCCCCAGGAGCAGCTCCAGCAGACTAAAGGGAAGAAACAAAAAACAACCCACCCAACAGACATGGATTCACAACTCTACAGAACTCTCCTGCCGCCCCCGAGTTCACTCACACTCCCCTCTTCTCAGCCCTGGTTGGCTGCTGCCTGTGCTCCTTGGTGCCTCCCCAAATGCCATGCATTGAATTTCCCTGCACCACTGGCTCTCGTCCTGCTGCCCTGCCCTGCAGGCTTGCTGGTGCCTGGCCCACAACCCAGGGGCTGCACTGTAGCAGTTCTGCACGCAGAAAGGCACACTGCTGTAGATCTGATTATTTGTCTTCCATATCTGAGTCAAGACCACATCACCTGTAAAGAGAGGGCTGTGGGAAGGTCCTCAGCTGTGGCTGGTTGAGAGCTGTTACTGTGGCCTTGTTCCCAGGAGCAGGAATCTGACTGGGGAACTTGGAGGATGAAACTAGAGGGCATGTATATTGCCATTCAGTTCATCATTGATCCTGTCCATCTGTCCAGAGACCTCAGAGCTTGTGCAGTGCTATGGAAGCAGATACATAGGATTATCTTTTCCCCTTCTGCAACCCCTTCCAGCAAGGAGCTCAGAGCCCTTTGTAAGCATGAATTACTGAATGTTCCCAATAGCTCTGCACGGCAGATAAGCATTTATTATCCCTGGTATGTGAAGCGAGGTGGGATACCCAAGGTCTCATCTTCGTACAGCTTGGGAAAACATTTCTAGGTCAGTTTGACGAGACTCGAAAAGTAGAAAGCAAGGGAAAGAGGAAGAAAAGGGTAAGCAATGTGTATGTGACGTGGTACCTCTTGCTGTGCACACATCATGTCTCCCAAGCAAAGCAGAAGCAGGCCCGGTTGGGACTGTGCCAGACATGCTGCAGCATAGGGGCAACCCATGCTCTGCATTGTCACGTACCTGAGCTGCATGGCTTTGTGGGAGCATGATGCCTCTCTGAGATCCCAACTGTTTGTGGCCATTATGGGTTCGTCTACACTCCAGGAAGGACCTGCAAGTCTGAGTCCACAACAACTGGCACGGCTCGTGCCGCGTGGCTGAGCATACAAGGTGGACATTCCCTCTTGGGCCGGAGCGGGAAATAACAGGGCTTCAGCCAGAGCAGGAGTACCTACATGGTTATTCTTAGCCCCATAGCACGAGCCCCATGAGCCCAAGCCAGTTGATCTTCTCTCTGACACTCACTTCTGTGTGTTTTTTTTCACAGTGTAAACGTACCCTTAAGATCCTCTGACACTTAGCAGAAGGGTTTGAGAGCTACCGCTAGTGCTCTGATTGGATTTCAGCTTCATTTTTTCTGTTCCTTCAGCTTCTCCTAGTCATTCCAGTAGCATACAGAGTTTGTTTCTGCTTCCTGTCATGAGCTGTGTGCAGCAGTGAGCTGATTCCTGGCTGCAGATGGTAGGACCTGTAGATGAAATGCAGCCTGTGAATCTGTTTGTAGTTTGTGTACCTGAAATGTACAGGGTCTCAAGCAAGTGAGAAATAATACAGCCTCTTGTTCCTTTGTTAAATCCAACATGGTTAGCATGAGAGTAGGATATGATTCAGTCAAACATTATGATTTATATTAGCATGTCATTGGAGGTAGGAGCCTAAGTCGTGGATCAGGACCTCATTGTGCTTGGTGCTGTACAAGCTCAGAAAAATCGGCCCCTGCCTCAGGAGGCTCACAGTTTAACAATGTTTTCTGTGTCAGTGCGGCTTGTGGCAGATGTTTGCCTCTGGAAATGGAGCCATGTAAAGTGTCTTGCATTTGGTTGACGATCAGGAGAGAGAGAATGAAATGAATGTCAATAAAACGGTTCTTGCAGGTTCTCTGGACCCCGGAGGTGCTGGAAAACGGTGTACGCTTCTTCAGAAAGAGCCCAGATGGTGAGGAGGGGTACCCTGGGGAACTGAAAGTCTGGGTGACCTACACTCTCAATGGTGAGGAATTGGCAATCAGCTACCGAGCTCAAAGCAGCAAGACTACTCCTATAAGCCTGACAAACCATGCCTACTTCAATCTTGCAGGCCAGGTGAGACACTTGCATGTGGTGCTTCTTGTGTTTTGGAGACATGACTGAGTTCATCTCACTTAGCTAATGCCTAGAAATGCTCTCGTTAGCAGTTACGAGCAACGTTGCCCCCAGACCTGGCCCTGCTTGCGATAGCAGCAGAACGACTAATACTTTTGCATGTTGGCTGGGGGACAGTACTGGGCTGGGAGAACCACAGGGCAAGCGCTAGGGTGTAAGCAGCCCCTGCGTTGCAGGAGGGTGCTGGCATTTGAAGGGCACCGAAAGGGGACAGCACTGTGGCAGTCCCTTGATGACATCATTCGTCTGTTCTGGCGTCACTCTGCTGTGGGGGGGGGGTGCAATCCCCAGCGCCGGCCCTGGGGAACCAAGAACCATGTGCAAGTTGGGGCAGAATGAGGAGGGAGATGCTGGGGCTGCTCCTGGTGTGGTGAGATGAGGATTGGGCAATTGTTGGGTGGTCAGAGAAAGCCACTTTCAAAGGGGTGCAGGGCAGTCAGGGGTGTGCTCTGCCCAGGGAAGTTAATTTAGTACCTGGAGATGCTTGTGTGACTCTTTCAGTCTGTTCAGATTCCAATGCGTGTGCAGAGTGGACTGCACACAGGAACAGGGCCCATGATGCACTGTTCAGACTAGATAATCTGGCCTTCAGCTTTCTTACTTGGTGAGAACATGAAGTTGGATTTTGGGAGAATGTGGCTCTTTTCTGTTCCCAGGAAACCCAAGCCATCCTGCCAGCTGACAGAGAAGGAGAGAACCTCTGGTGTACCTGTGTCCAGTGTTGTATGTACTTCACATGCTGACATAGCCACTGTTCTTCCCTCATCCTCCTAGGGCCTAGGGTCCGCACTGAGATCAGGTCCCTGTTCGAGGAGTGGTAGACAAATGCAGTAAGAGAGCGCCTGCTCGCAGTCTAACTAGGCAGGACAGAGAACAGCTGAGTGAAGGAGAACCAAAGGCCTGGAAAGGGAAAGCGAACTGTACAAAGTCACCCAGCAGAGCTGGTGGTGGAGCCCATGACTTGAGTATCCGGGTGCTCCCAAGTGGACCACACTGGCTCTCCATTACCTTTTGCTCTCAACGCCTTCATTTGTCATGAGGCATGAAAGCAACGGTACAGAGGCTAAGACTCCCAAATACTGCTGTGCAGCGAGAACCAGATTGGATAACCTTGTTGGGTTCTTGCTCCTAGATAACACGGCTCTCTGAAACATGCTAGATAGCAAGAGACATTTCAGGCTGTTTGTGTAATTTAATTATATCAAAGCCAGCATTTTAGCAACTTCAGTGCAATCATCAGGTTGTAGTTAATTGGTTAATGATGAAGCCGAGTGAACAAACCCAGTTTGCAGCATAATGACCTTTTGTGAAGCAGACATAAAGCCCACAGAGGGAGCAAGAGAGAACGTGCGTGTGCGTGTGTGAGAGAGATGTTGTTACACTCATGATTAGAAAGAAACTGATATATTTAAGACCTGATGTTCTTGTTTTGGTCAGTGGCAGTGGATGTCATTTGCTTCAGCAGACACAGGATCAGACCTTGTTACACAGAATCCTCACCACCACCAGTGAAGAAAGGCTTCGTTCCCCAGCCCTAGAAGGACTTGTGCTCTTTAGACCAGGCTAACAACCAGATCCTGCAACATCTGTGACCCTGAGACCATCTTCTGATTACTGTTGTGCCAGAATAGGTGCTAATGCCCTGTTAATGCATGCTGTCTGTGCTCGTTGATTTACAGTACTGATGGCTCAAAACTTGCCAGAAAGCTCAAATACTTACATAACTTGGCAGCTGGCTAACCGTAGCTGTTTGTAGCATGCTGTGTTTCCTAGCGTTGCTTATTTTAACTCTGCTGGGGTAGGCAGTGTACAAAAATGGACCAGAAAGACTATTCTCATCCCCAAAAGCTTACAGTCGGAGTCCCAGATCCACAAAGAAATCAATGGCCACTGGTGCCTAAATCCCTCTGAGGAGCTGGGCCCAAGTGAGTGTCTGCCTTAGGTTTTCTAGAGCACTTTCCACCTTAGTAACTTCCCTTAGTATGTCTGGGGAAGTGTATTGGGGAAGTCCAGTACAGATGGGCAGGCAGTTCTGCAGATGTGGGATTTACCAGATCAGTGAAAGTGGCAAACTTTTCAGTACAGCCTTGCATCGGTCCATACAAGCTGTCGTCTGACACGCTGTCTCTTCTTGCCTGTGCATTGAGCACTGATGGGCTATGAGTGAAGTGAGATGGGAAGGGCAGGGAGGGCACCTTGGGATGACGTTGTTCATGCATCTCTCTGCCTGCTAGCTTGAGGGGACAATTGTGCCAGGTGTAAGGAAACTCGGGGTCACCGATGTCTGGTGACAGCTGATCTGCAGGTGTTGGCAGTCAGTGTGCATGTGGTGTGATAACTCCAGTGGGACACCTGCTACACAGGTGCCTGGATTCAGGCAGGGTGCAGTGTAGGTGTAAACACTTCTTTGGTTGTCTCCTAGGGGTCCCCTGATATCTATGAACATGAGGTTTCCATAGAAGCAGATTCGTACTTGCCTGTGGACGACACCATGATCCCGACTGGTGAGTGGCCTTAAGAACTGCATTTGTTTGAGGGAGGGGGTTCTGGAACTAAGTGGGAGGAGGACTGGTCCTCCAGAGAGAAAAATCATTCCTAGACGTCCAAGAAGTTCCTCATTCCTTAGTCGTGGTTTGATCCATCTGTTAGCAACCAGAACTAATGTGGCGTGAATGGGTCCAAAGCCACGTGAGACGCTTTCTTTCCATGACGCACCTCTGCAGCCTGCACAGAACTTCCCTGTGTCCCCCCAAACCTGGCTGGAGGGGGATTCCCGAAGCCCTGATGTGCTTGGCTGCTGGGGCCATTATGTGCTGGTGGCTGCGCTAGGGTTAACTGAGGATGTGGTGGTTAAGCCTGATGTCTCCTCCATTTAAAATCCCCCAAAGCTGTGTGTGTCTCCAACCTGAGAGTTATGTCTGGGATCCTTCTATGAAATTTGAAGGGATCAGACAAAGGGCTGATGAATTTGGAGGGATTCAGTGACATTCTGAGAATCTGACACTTTCTGCCGTGTCCCATGCGGGAGAGGGCTCTATGACCCCACGTGCCAGCCAGCCAGTCCCACGTCATCGGTACAGAGACGCACCGGATCTGTGTCTAAAAGCTCACATGTCCAAAGCACTTGGTGAGCTAGTACCTCATCTTGCTTGGTTCCAGAGACATGGCAGTAAAGCAGATTACACAACCATGAGTTTGGGGATGGACATTTTCCATACAACATATGCAAAAAAAGAAAGCAGAGAGGTTGCTTTAACCATGGGGCAGAGTGAATAGGGTCTGGTGGTCTGACCTGTGAATTTTTCTCCTTTTGGAGGTTTGGCTACCCTGGGAGTTTAATGGGGAACTTCACGGGCTTCTGTCCTGTTGGTTTTTAAATCTAGGACTCTTGAGAGGTGACGTGCATTCACACCACTGACGGGTGCCTGTAGCTTTCCCCACAGTACTGTGTGTGGATAAAGCCCAGTGTGACTGGGAGTATCCACAGGGTGACGTGCTCTCAGCATTCCCGTTTGAGGCAGATTGGTACAAGGTGGGTGACTAGGCTTGTCATCGGAGGCCAGTTGCCAGAGATGGGAGGAGGAAGGGGGGAGGTTGGAAGGAAGGGCCTAAGGAGCTCAAGATCTCCAGGAGGTGAGATCTCTCCCCACTACCATTTGTCTGTGGAAGCTGGTGTCTTGCTGGGACCATGTGTCATGGGAGAGGGTTAAAGCCCTACTCCAGCTGGGACTGTGTGGCTCCGGAGAGGGTTAAAGCCCTGTGCTTGACAAACAGGCATTCATCTAGCACTTGTGAATAAAACATGTGAGTGCTGGGGTTGAACTTGCCATGGGAGAATGTTTGGTCTGACTGCAGAGAGAAGTCCGGAGTGAGGACCCCTGCCCTGTCACAGCAAGATAAGAGTAACTTCAGATCACCTTGGCGGCATGCTGAGCCTCCTCCTTCGTTGTGGGGAGGGGCAGGGAGGTGAGGCCTGGGAAACCCTTTCTCCCTGCCTCGGGGTACCTGCTGCAGCTCCGAGGAAATCCCCAGCCTGAGTACAGGGACTTGCACTAGCAGGCTAGGAATAGCTGTGCTGATGTTACAGTTCTGGCAGGGGCTAGGCCAGCCACTGACCACCTAGACTTGCACTCGGACAGTTAGTTCAAGCCGCACCGTCCCAGAGCTGTTCTGAGCACACTAGCTGGAGTCTGTCTCTAGCCTGTGGGGGGTGACTCCCAGCTGCTTCTCCTGTCCTCCTCCCCTTGGTATCCCACCTCCTTCCTCTGGCCCAGCTGCCTAATTTGCTGTGAGCTCAGCAGCTTCTAGCACTGGGATGTGTTTCCTCCCCCATTTCTTTCTGCCTGCAGTGCCTGGCTTACTCATGCTTTTAGTAGCAGATTTTTTCACGGGATCTTGAGATCTTACTATTTCCATAAGCCGTGCCAGGACCATCTGTCCCTCAGAGGCTGGTCATGTTCTGTGATGGACATCCCTGTTACAGCGTGGCTGCTTTGTTTTACACGTGTGTTACACCAAAAAGGACACCCAGGAGAGCACTCCCCAATAAATATTGTACTTAAAAAGACTACCACCCACACACACACACAGTTCTGCAATCTGGTATAATTACCAGTCCTTACCAGTCCTTTCATGTGTTGCTTGAGCCAGCCTAGTGGCCAGCTAGGCTGGGCACAAGGAGGGAGCCAGGTCTCTGTCGCTCATGATCCGATGCTCCAAGATGACAGTTGCAGAATGAGACCCAAAGTTTTCATGGTCTTCCTCATTTTTTATATTTGCTGGCCCTCAAGTAAGTTTATGGGATTTGCTGTGTCTTGTTGCCTCAGGGTTCCTGTGAGATCATTGGTCACCAGTCACTTGCAGGCTTGATTGTATTTTGTTCTTTTCTTTTTGGGCTAGCTCCTTCTTCTTTAATCAGAGCTGTCTGCATTGTTCAGACAGTAAGATGGTACTTATGCTTCATCAGGACAGGCTGGCAGTTGAGACTGGTCCCTTCATTCACACACCTTCTTCACACATCTAAATGAACATACACGGCATACGCCTAAACCAGGTTTCATCAAGTATACAAAATGGAGGACAATGTTTAAGCAGGAGTTCCAAACTGACAAGATGGAGTCTTGTTAGACATCGGTTATAACGTCTGTTACACAGGGTTACAAAATTATTTTACTTACGACACTAAAGGACACATACACAACATTAGCTAAGATATATTTTAAAGGTAAATGTAATTCATTATCTGTCTGTGCCCCACATGAAATGGGTCAAATCCTTGACCAACATAAACCAGCATCGTTCTGCTGCTGCCTCATTGGAGCCACCCCTGCTGTCACCAGCCAAGAGCCTGGCCAATAGCTTGTATTATAAACCACTGTTTGGTTCTCAGCAAATTAATTTTTAATGAAGTGAAATGAGTCAATTACTGTAAGATTTGAATCAGCTTCAGATCGACTTGAAAAATAAAAGAAACTTCAGCACAGCCCAGGCACCTCTGAAGAGCCAGGAGCCACAGCAGGGAGGGAAGAACGTGAGGTTTTCTTTTCAAAATGTTGCTGCTTGTGAAGCACTCGGGTGCTGGAGCAGTGTGTATGGTGGGGGTGTGGATTGTTGCACCAAACAGGAAACCCTCTGCATAATGGAAACCACTTCAAGCCCTAATTTCCAACACCTCTGGCATCACTGGCAGCTAAAAGTAGGTGGAAGCCCCCAGAGCGCTCCCCATCTAAACTCCAAGCTTCTGAAATAGGCTGAGTGCTGGTGGACAGTGTTCACAAGCTGTATGGATAACTGATGTGCAACAGAGAAACGGCAAACCCGTGAAAGCTTATGCAAGGCCTCTCCCCATGTGGAGGTCTCTCTGCTCCAGGGCTTCTCCGGCACTGTTGATTTAGGTGGAGCTGTACTGGAGTGAATCCGTAGAGCCAATCCCCAAGTTTCTAGGGCTTTAGGTTTTTTTGCAGGCATAAACACCTGACTTTGGTACTGCAGCTTTCCTCATGTAGGTGGGCCTGTTGTGGGACACAGTTGGACCTGTGGGGGGACACGAGTCACCCTAGCTAAGGTGAGCAGCAGGGAGAACGGAGGAAGGGTTGAGCTGAGCTGTGCTGTGCACGCTCTTTACGTTCAGTGGATCTCTGTGTTTCTGTGGTCTTTGCTGGAGGACAGCTGCGGCCAGGCCTAGAGCAACCCTACCAGCCACTGCCAGGACTGGCCCTGCGCCCTCACCCTACCACAGACATGGGCTGAGAGGTTCAGAAGGTAGCCAGTCCGACTCCCACTGGGCAGAGCCATTGCTCCCCCAGTCCTGCTAGAAGCCCAGTGCCTCCCTGGGAATTGAGGAACTGGAGTAGGAGAGGCAGTGAGGAGCAGAGGGGAGGCCCCTTCCCAGCCAGGGCCGAGATGGCTGCTCCAGCACTGGTGAGCAGCTGGAAAGTGAGGGATCCTTGGGGCAAAGGCGGAGGAGACCAGAGAACTGAAGGGCTGGGAGCGGATGGAAATGGAGGGAGCAGGCGTGGCTGGGAGGAGAATGAGGAGAGCTGGGGTGTCTGACTGGCAGGAGGGGTGAGAGTGTCTGGTGTGAAATGCATGGGAGAGAAAGTTTGTTGTGAAGGGGAGGGTGGGTGTGTGCATCCCTCTGTCCATCCAGGAGTCTGAAGGTAGGTAGGGGGTGTGGGTGTGTCCAGCCCTTGGTCCTTTCAGGGGTCTGAACGGATGTGTCTGCCTGTCTGTCCCTTGTCTCATACAGGGGTCTGAAGGGTGTCTGTGTGTCCTCAGGAGGTGTATGTCTATGGCAGGCTGAGGAGGGATTGCTGTATGTGGTGGTGTTTCCGGTAATTTTGGGCTAGCAGTAGTTTGCAGAGCTGATAGACTATCTCCTTGATGCTTTTTAAAGTTGCATTACCATATACCTTCCGGCTCTGCTGTGGGTTACTCGCATCAATTTGCACCTACCGGTGGGTGTGTGGGTGTCAGTAGATTTAGGCGAGTCTACATTACTACTCCTCATGTTTCTTCACTGGATTCAGGACCCAATTCAGCAAGAAACTTACCATGGGCTCATCAGTGTTCTCTGGGTGTCAGCTTGCAAAATGGCATTGACTTCATTGGATGGAATGACATGCTTAGTAGAGTTAAGCGCCTGCTCAGTGCAAGATACTTACCTTGCTGAATTGGGGCTGTAGTGTGATGTTTCAGTGGATGCTCACACAGCATTTTAAGAAATGCCTTTTCTTGAAAGTTAGCAGTTACCTGACTGGTTATTTACAGTTTTATTTGCACCATGGCTTGCTATTCCTGTTTTTCTGCATCTATTTGCTTTTTAACATTTTTGACAAATGATGCATGAGGGCAAAAAAAAAAAAAAAAAGATGGATATTCTTGCTTGGGAGGTGAGGTGGAGGCTGTGCGTGTATTAAAACCATTTTGTGTGGGTCTGGCTTTTTTTTTTAGTGTAAGTAGACACCTGTGGGATTTTCTCCCGCAAAAGCTCATGTGATAAATACATTTGTTAGTCTTTAAGTGCCACAGGACTCCTTGCTCTTTTTAGCTGAACAAAACGGTTTCTCTTTTTAAAGTGATTCTTCCTCCACTCTGCTGTCTTCAGTGGAGTGCTCCATTTAGACCGGCACGAAAGCCACAATAGTGCATGACTTGTAAGATAAAGACTGATTCTGAGCATTTGCAGAGAAAAACTGGTGCAGAGTAACTGATGAGTTCAAAGTGAGTGGATCTGAAAAGTCACAGCAGTCAGCAGTGAGGTGAGGTTGCGACTGTTGGTGTGAGGCAAAAAATATCCCCAGAGACTTCCGAACAACAAAAAATGAACTGTGTAATAAGAAGTTTGTCATTCCTTTCCAAGTCATCTTCAATGGGAATAAATGCCAGGCTTATGTTTGCTGGCAATCCTCATGAGAATAGATCACACAACTCTTATCGCAGACAGGCACGGCTGTGCCAGGCAGCTGGTGGCTGTGATTTGTGGCCTGATCCCACACTGCCCTCTGCACCTGTGCTGCTGAGCCTGGCTGGCAGCATTCAACACCTGCCGTGAGGTAGTTTCCTAGTGTAAAGGAGTGTGCGGGGCATGGGAACAGTGGGTGCTTTTCAAAGGGATCTGTGCCTCTGAAAATCTGCCTTCAAGTATTGTTTTTCAGAAATGGGTTTGAATGCTTTGGGTAAAAACAGTTCTTAAGATGCACTAGAGGTTGTATTCTGTGACCTTGTCCTCTGGATGTTGGCATTGTTGTTATGAGCAGGCCACTACTGCTTTCTTCCTCTAGCTTCTCTCTGCTTCTTCCATTCACACTGATTTATCGATGTATTTAGTGCATGGGATTAAGGGTGTATGAAGGAGAGAGGGTTTCTCCAAAGAGTGCTGCTGTCGTGCTGATCGTCCTCACCTTTTATCGCACTTTCATGCTGGGAAAGTCTGGCAGGCCTGCTGAGGAACAGCACACACGATGGAGCTGCCTCCTCTGATCAGTCAGCCTGTTCTGTGCTCTGAATTCAGCGTGGGAGGCTCATTTTATTCCACTTGCAGTCCTTTGCTCTCCCTACACGTCACTCTGCCCTGGGCAGCACTCAGTGCTGGGGTGGGGGGAGCGTCTTACCCTTGTTGTGTACTATAGAACAAACCATTTAGAAGTTTCTTGCTGATTTCTCAGGGTTTTGTGGTGCCTGTGAGGCCCAGAGTGCCCCGGTGCATAGCGTGAGGGGTGTCTCACCTGCTCTGTCCCTCTAAGGAGGGCCCGTGTCACCCCTCTGCCCAACGGCTAGCTGTCTCTGGTGATCAGCAGTAAAGGGGAGTTGCAGCTCTGCCCACCCCTTGGCCTCTCTGGTGGGAGCTGCAGTCCAGCCTGCTCCCCTGCTGGTCCCATACAGCTGGAGTAACCAGCTCCAGGAGTTGGCCCTCATCCCCCAATCAGCTAATCTCTTGGTTTGTTCTGCAGAGCAATAAGGAGAAGGAGGAAACCAGTGGTGGCTGAGGTCAATTTCTGCTTACCAGTGGAGTGACAAATAAATTTAACGCTTTGGGAACCATGGGCTGGCACTGGATGGGGACCTGAAGACCTGCTGTATCTATGCTAAAAAGCAGAGACCCTCTCAACTGAATGTGCTTCCTCTTCTCTTGCCTTTAACATACAGTTGAGTCCTTGGTTGGCCTCAGTTGCCTTCCTAGCATGGGTCAGATCTCTGTTTCTTGTTCCAAACTGCTCGTTGGCCAGCTTGCTGTGTGCTGCTGCAGGGCTCTGTACAGTGGAGAGAAGGGATGGAGAGGAAGTGGCTGTGGGGACATGACTAAGAGAACTTGCAGTGAGTGGCTTGTGTCAGCTTCGCTGTGAGAGCTGAGCATGGCTCTGGCAGGACGTGCTGGGAGCTGCAGGTCTCAGTCAATCTGCCCCAGCCCCTGGGCCAGTCACTCTTACTCAACAGAAGCAGCTGCTGCCAGTGGCTGGAGGATGTGGCACTTGAGGCTTATGAGGTTTGTCCTGGAGATTGCTGTCCCTGACTGCCAGCTGGGCTAACAAGTGCAGAGAAGTGTTTGGCCAAGGTCAGCCCCCTTCCTGTGACTTGGAGAGGGAAAGAGATGCCACAGCTAACACCAGCAGCTTTCCTCTCAGTTGGGAAGTGGCTGTCAGCAAGGCCTACCAAGCTGTTACTGCCCTGTGCTTCAAACCCCTCCTTGTTTTGTCATCCCTTAATCCAGGCTGAGCTGCCCACACTGAACCTGTGTTTGCACTTGGCTGTGGAGAGCACGCAGACCCCCATTGTGTCAGTCCCTGGAGGTCCCGGGCCGTATGGTGTGGCATCTTGAAACCACTCACCAACTGCACAGCCATCTCTCCACTGTCTGGGGCCCCGATCTGGAGCCCACGGAAGGGTGTGGGAAGAACACACTAAATTGTACGGGCTTTGAGAAGGCCCAGACGCTCACCGGTGTGTGTGTGAAATGGAAATGCCCAGAGGACAGGAGCAGTGTGATGACACGTGGTGCCTCAGGGACAGCTTGTGCTGCACACATCTCATAGTTTCTTCATCTGAGAAGAGAGAGCAGGGAGGTTTGTGAGGTCGGCTACCCTAGAGCCAGTGGCTCTCAATCTTTTAGGAGTTGTGACACACTTGGCAGCATGTTGTGATGCTTCAGGACACACCAGCCCACTCACCCAAGGCTGAATCCAGCCATCTCCCCAGCTCTCCATGATGCACCACTATGGGCACTGGGTTGGAGGGGGCACCTACTATCTCCCCCCAAATCTCCATGACACACTGACCACTGTGGTGACACTGTAATGGGTCCCATGTCTCCCTGACTCTGTGACACACTGAACACTGTAGTAGTGACACTGTAAAATGTGTCCCATCTCCCCAGCTCTTTGTGATACACTGACCACTATGGTGACACACTAGTGTGTCCCATCTCCCCCCAGCTCTCTGTGACACACTGACCACTTAGGGATCACAAGCTGGGTTCCCAGGGACAGAGGCATCCTGATTTTGGTGAACTCACTGGAACATGCTGGGCTGAAGAGTTTACGTTAGTCCTTGTTGGCTTTACTGTTCAGGTCCTTTGTAGCAGGGCCAGGGGCCCAATTCACTCTGAAAGGCATGATTTATAAAAACGTAGGACCTGTCCAACAGCCACCCAGAGGTGTCACTGAGCACTGGAGCTGCCCATTAGTTACACAGTGACACACGTACACCGCCCCTGCACCATGTGAAACCAGTGCAGCAGGGCCACTTGCGAACAACGTTGCTTTTGAACTTGGCTCACTATAAAAAAGCATGTCTCTGAGTCAGTCCTGGAAGGTCTGGTGTGAAATTCCCCTTGCTTTGAAGAAAAGGGGTTTGATTGTAAGCATCATTTTGTATTTGGACTGCTGGGGGAGGGAGACAAAGTAGATGTTCCATCTGCTTAAGTATTTTACTGTTAACTGAGTTTAGAAAAGTCCCACACACTCTTCCATTGGGTGAGCAGCCGTTTGCTTTGCTGAGAAAGGTGACTTGACTGCTGGTCTAGGAATGTGTTCAAAGACTGCTGCTGCTTAGAGCCCCTTGCTGGAGAAGTCGGGTACAAAAGGTGCCTTGCTGATGCAGGTGTGCGTGTACATTAGCATCTCCCTGTGTCTTCCAAGGGTGCTGCTCTCTGGCCCTTTTGTAACATATGAGAGAATTGCAGGTCAGGCCATGCCTTGGTGGATTTACTCTGGCAGTGTGGGGAGCTGGAAATGCAGTGTGCACTTTATGCCCAATTGCTGCTTAGTCTGATGTTTAAAATCCCATCCATTGAGATGGGGGGAGTGTGTGTGTGTGTGTGTGTGTGTGTGTGAGTTTACAGTTTCTGAAAGACTGCAGCATTTCTCAGAACCCAGCCATCCACGTGTGCAAACCAAATACAGTGAGAGACAAAGCGGAGAAGCACAACCCCAGTGACACACTTCCCTCAGAGCAGGAAGCTTCTGGAACTAAAGTAATTGCTTGTCATTTCAATACTCTTCTCCGTTTCCCAGCCCCGCAGAGCAGGGAGTTGTGTTGGTTGGTCTCTTTCCCGTGAAAGGAAGAGTCAGTCTTTAGCCTCTGTGGTGTAACCAGGGCTGTCGTGTCTGTCTGGCCAGGTGCTGCATTGTCTATGTTTGCCTGGATCTTCTGGATGTGATAAGGGATGAGCAGGTCCTAAGGGGATGAGTGTGCCCCCATTTCCCTAGGACAAATGCAGGCCTTAGCTGCCTTCTTTTACCTACTTTCTTCTGTCTTCCCCCTCCTGGTTAGGGTTACCAGATGCAAAAGCATGGAAAGGAGGACAGGGAAGTACAAAAAGGAGGACATTGGAGGACACATGGAGAAAATGTAGCATTAATGTAATATTCATCTGTTTTTAGGGAGCCCTGGAATGCTTCCACATAAAAATAGGGTGTTCTGGGGCATACCAGCATCCTTTAACCCCTGTAAGTAAAAAGCCAGACAAAATCGTGTATTTTAAAATGCCTGCCAGAGGGAGGACACGAAGGTAAAGAGGAGGACATGTCCTCCTTTTGCCTGACATCTGGTAACCCTACTCCTGGTCCTCTCTGGCTCTCGTGCTCCTTTGTGGACTGCAGGAGGGGCCTGGTGTGCCACACCGTGCAGCAGTGCTGCGTACACAGCGCTCAGCAAGCTAAGAGCTCTCTCTGCATCATTACAGCTGGCTCTTACTCCTCACCTGCCCCATTTTTTGCTGAAAAACTGAAAGCAAGGCCTGATTCTCGCTGCGGGGCCAGTGACAGCTCAGCAGTGCCCCCTGCAGAGCCAGGGCTAAGGTGCCTTTTGACAGAGCTGGCGACACCCGAATGTGCTGCTGCTCCCTGAACCCTGTGTGTGTCACCAGGTCAGTGGTCCCAGGCCGGCAGACGGGGTGGGAGAGTTCCTGTCAATCATGTAATGTCAGGGTACAGCAATGGTTGGAGGACACTGCTCCCCTACCCTGTTCTGTCCCACTGTCATTTCTTGAGCATAGGCTCTGCCCTCACAAGCCTTGTTGCTTTGCATATTGCATTGGTGTAGACCTGGCCCCAGGAATCTCTCTGATAACCCTAGCCCAAATCTGGCCATTCTTACCCAGGCAAGCCCCCCATCAGTGGGAACAACCCCTGGGAATCTGGCCTAGTAACTGGGTCACACACTCTGCAGCTCCTGCAGGCTGAGCTCAGGGCAGCCCTCCATTGCCCCCCACCTCCCCGCAAGTGCCGCTGCTTTAGGACTCCCTGCAGTTCTGTGTGCCCCTCTCCCCCCCACCTGCAAATCCATTTGCTCCCCATTCTCCTCCCCAGGACAGGAGCCTGTGCACACCCTCCTTTCCCTCAGCATGATTAGCTGGCTTGAGTGTCTGAGATCTGCGTGTCCTGGGCTGAGGGGGCAATGCAGACTTAGTGCTGAGGAGTTAATGGTACCATCTGCCAGTTTTTAGGCCCCTGGACAGCTGCAGAAGTGCATGATGTGGCTGCACTCCAGGTGGCCCACAGCCCCCTGCTCATCTCATCAATCCCCCTGAAACTGCTGCCACTGGCTGGCTACAACAGCTGTGCAGGCTTAGCCATGGCTAGGTGAGAAGTTCACTGACCTGCAGCAGTGGAAAGCCTCCGTCCTTTGGCCAACCGTTGTTCCGCGCAGGCTGGTGCTGAGTACAGCGGGTGTAAGACAGAGGCTGAATTGATGTGTTCGGGCTGGCTGAGCCATGCTGCTGCTTGGTCAGGGGCCTGCGTGAAACCCAGCCACAGGGAGCAGCACGGCCCCTGCTTGCAGGGTGTCCTTGTTGGTGTCTCATGAAGCACAACAGCAGTGAGCTTCGTGCCACAGATTGGTGTTGGCTGTGTCTGCGCTGCACTGTGGTTCCTGTCGGTGACCCGCTCTTGTAGCTAGAGCGGGTGCCCAGCTCTCCAGATGCCCACCGGGCTGCAGCATACAATGCTCATTTCCCAAACCTGGAGGCTTTCTAGTGGTGCTTTCTTTTTGTGCCCCCTCTCTTCCACTGGCAGCAATGGTGGCAGCACCCTGCTGGGTTGGGGGTCTGCAGGCCTGTTTCTCCCTCCCCTGCCTCCCACTGTGGGGAGGGGGTTGTAGCTGGGTGTGGGAGAGACAGGGGCCAATGCCCCCTGGGCCACCTGGCAGTGTGTGTGTGGGGCAGGGTGACGGACTCTGGTCCCTGCAGTGCCTTTGTTGTGTCCAGCGTGGGGATGGAGGGACCAGGAGGACGATTGCTGCCTTCTGTAGTGGGAGTTGTTGGCCATCAGTGGGTCTGGCTGGGGTTGCTGCAGGTGCTGGACCCTGGCTGCCTGTGATGCCCTCTGAGGTAGGGCAGATGGGGGCATGCCCCCCCCC
>ML682039.1:4976083-5013606 GCA_007922195.1 Podocnemis expansa
GGGGGGGGCCTCACCACTAACCTGCTGGAAACCACTTTCCCTAGACCCTGAGAAGGTTGTGAGCAGAATTCCCAGGGGGTGCAGGCTCAGCAAGAGCAAGGCTGGGTTCAGCAGGAAGAGAGTGCTAGGAGACAGGCCTCTCCTTTACATTGCCAGATGCTGTGCATGGATGTTTGTGGCCAGGTGATCAGCTCTACACTCTGATCATGTGCTGAGACACCATCATGTTTTAAAGCCAGCTGAAAGTAATTTTTTTGTACCTTCTCATAGCATGTCTTCACACCTTTGTGGGCATCACAATAAAGAATTCATTAGTATAACCATCAGAAAGTAAAAAAATCTTTGTTGGGATAAGATGTAATATGTCATGAGGTAGAGGCACAAATCACAGAAGAATGTTTACAGTTAAAGCAACAAAACCGTGCACTAATTTGTTAATTTTAGTGGGATGAGAATGCTTCCACTTTATACGCAGCGTTCAAAGATAGGATTGCTGCACAGCTACATCACTCCTCTGCATGCACTATGAGGCCTTCATTTGCCAACCCATGAAAGATGTCCTGACCAGCACAAGACAGAAAGGAAGAGGAGCAGCTAGCAAGGTCACTTTAAATTTTAACCTTAAACAATTTACTGAAATCTTATCAGTCCAAAATAGTTACCTGTAAAATAATGTAAAGGTTTTTCTGTAAGTCGAGTGCTCCAGTGCTCCACTCTTACTCTTTGGCTAAAAACTGCAGGGACACCCGACTGTATCCATTTTTAAAACTTCAAAACAGGTCAAAGGTCTGACTCTTAATAGCGTGTTGGGGAAGGACTTCTGTAATCTTCTTTGATTGCCCTGACTGGCATTGTCAATACTGGTCACTTTATCATGAAGGAAAGACAGGAGTTCAAGGTGCTGTAATATATGCACCTTTAGTGTCACACCATTCTAGACAGACCCTTAATAAGAGCAGGGAACAAGGAAAATTGAAGGAGACAAGGCTCTGATAATTCCTTTAGTTTGAATTGCTGAATCTGGTTTTCCATGACACCCGTGTGAGTGGGGAGCTGTGAACACGCAGACATAAGAACCCTGAAGGTTAGAGAGCAGTAGTCACAATCCACATCCAAATTATCAAGCTATGAATAATGGTGGCTCATTTAACATCTGAGCCAGATTCACAGTCTGTGCCCTCAGTGTTAAGAAAATGTGCAGTTTCACCATGGGACAAGTAAGATGTATTAGCTTTCCCTGTGTAAAAGCTTATGGGAGATAAAGCACTCTTCTTTCACCAACAGTCAAACAATGCAAGGAAGGAACAGGCTAATCCATTTTTAAAAAGCTTTCTTTTCTGGCTCTACAGAACAGTAAACTTGTCAGAATGGAGACCATCACCAAAATAGGGCACACAAGAAAGGCTATGAAATTAATATATATAAGAAGTATAAACAATTCAGTAGACAAATACTGTGTGTGTACAACAAATGAAGTAACAAGAGCAAAGTGTACACTTCAGCTTTTGCAGGATGCGGGATTACTGACAAATGAGGATTTTTTAAAATTGGTTTTTAATTACTGAAGGGTAGGAATTGCACTACTGGCAGTCCAAAACTGTATTACTGTGTTAGGACCGCCCAGCCATTTTAGAGAAAGGGATCCTTTGGGAGAGGCAACACCCCAAAAGGCATGACATGACGTTAGTGTCCCCTAATGGCTCAGAAACAAAAAGGACAAATTAAAATAACCCCTATTTTTCATTTCATTGCTTTTAGGTGTATAACTCAAGAGGCCTGAATACCTGTTTGTCCATATGTTTCTCTTGGGCTTGTATGCCTCTCTCTTAAGAGGAAAAAAGAGAAATTTGCCTTTGAGAATGTCGTCATGGGTAACACCACAGTGCCCTGAAGCCACATTTTAAAAGATATTTAAGCAGCTAGGGGACTCTGAAAATCATCTAGGGGCTTTCTGTCTTTCCAGGCTTGGCCACCAAGCTCCACATTCAAGGCCTGAGCTTGGAGAAGCAGGTGGGACAAGTGTGATTGTGGGGGTGGGCTAAAGGAAAGGGAGGGGATTTAAATCCCATGCCGGGAAGGGAACTCTGTCAGCCTTGCTGCCCCAGGACTAGGGTTACCGGACACCAACGCATCAAAAGGAGGACAGGGAAATATGAAAAAGAGGACATTGGAGGACACACTGAGAAAATGGAGTATTAATGTAATATTCTTCTGTTTTTAGGGGGCCCTGGAACACTTCCCCCCTAAAAACAGGGTGTTCTGGGGTGTTCCAGCGTCCTGTAACTCCTGTAAGTCAAAAGCCAGACGAAGTCATGTGTTTTTTAAATGCCTGACAGACAGAGGACGTGAAGGTAAAAAGGACACGTCCTCCTTTTGCCTGACACCTGGTAACCCTCGGCGGGACCCAGGCCCGAGAGAAGAGGTGATGAGGGAGCCAGCAGACACTCAGACAGGCTGTCCCCGCCGATGGGCTGGAGGCGGGACGGCGCCGCTCCCAAGCACAGCCGGGAGACGCCTCACGGGCCGAGGCCCCGCACACTCACGACACCCGCAGCCCCACGTGCCGCGGGCGCAGGCGCCGTCTCCCCTCCCCGCCGCGCCCGCCCGGCTGAGGGCAGCGACTTCAGCAGCTGCGACTGCGCATGTGCGGCTCGCCAGCGCATGCTCACTACCCACTCCCGGCCCGGGGAGGGGCGCCGCGCCCTGCTCCCCACAGCCAGCCCCGGCCTCCCGGCGGCGAGCGCCTCCCGCCAGCGGGCCGCCGGGGCCTGCGCGCAGCAGCGAGCGGCCGAGCAAGGCCGGGCCCCGCCCCCGCCGCCATTTTGTTGACGCGCCTCAGCGCCCCCAGCCGCCGCAGGCCGCCCCGCTCGGCGAGGCGCCGCCCTTGCCCCTGCCAGCGAGCCGCCGCCCCGGGCCGCGAGGAGCGGAAAGCGGCGGGGGCGGCTCCGGCACCTACCGCCACCGTAGCGCCCGTAGCGAGACATCGCCCCGGCTCCGGCTGCAGCCGCGGGGTCCGCGCCAGGGCGTCCGTGCGCATGCGCCGGAAGTCCCGGGCGCTCCGGCGCGGGGCCGACCGTTGCCGCGCACGCGCAGGAGGCTGGTGGGCCGGCAGAGCCGGAAGTGGAAGGGCGGTTCCCATAGGAACGGACCTTGGCGCCGCGCCAGCCCGCGGGGGAGGGGCGCCTGCTCCGGGCCCGTCCGCCCCGCCCTCCCTGGCGCGCGCCGACAGGCGGACGGACGGACGGACGGACCGGCGCCGTGAGGGGCGGGTGAGCGTTGCCAGGGCCGGCCCCACGGACACCCCCAGGCTCCCTCCCTGGGCGGGGGGGGATCGGTGCGCAGGGTCCCGGCTCTGGGGAGCCGCCTCTCCTCTCCTCTCCTCAGCCGAGCTCCTCTGCCTCCCTCCTCAGCAGCCGCTGGGAGAAGGCAGACTTCCCCCTCCAGGCCCCGGCCCTGACTCCCGCTCGGGAAGACAGAAGGCAAGACTTCTTGTGGTTCCTAAGCTACACACGCCTTTAAGAAAAGTGAGGGGGAGGAAAGGGAATAATTCTCAGACCGACTCCTTTAACAATAGGAGCAAGTTCCCACGCCTCTGATGAAGAGGCTTTTCCTCCCGCAGCAGCTCGTGCAGTAAATAAATGGGTTAGTCTTTAGACTCCTGCTTTGTTTTCCTGGAAATTGGCTGTAAGACGTGACAGATTCAAGAGAGAAAAAGGGGTGCAAACTCAGTGCTGGTGCAGAGGGTTGGCGTAGAGCAAGGGTCAGCAACCTTTCCCAACCTCCACGCTGCTCCCTCCACCATGGCCACACCCTTCACCTGGGAAGAAAAAAAAAAAAGCGGTGCCCCCTGAAAAGTCAGCAGCAGCCATGGTGGGAGTGGGGCGGGGGGCACTTGCCAGGCTTGCCACTGAAAGGAGCCCCTCGCCACCCAGAGCGTCTCCTGCTGCTGCTGTGCCTGGGGATGAGGGTCCCTAGGCAAGCTGCAGAAAGAAATCATTAGGAGTGGCTCCTCTTGGTGTCATGCCTGGGCACAGGGCCAGTGAGCCAGTGGGGTGGCCTCTGCCCCCTCTCCCATGCGGTGGGGTGGGGTGGGCCCAGCCCAGAGGTGTGCTCTGCACTCCCAGCCCACCCCTCGCCTTAGCCACTGAAGGTGGGGAGGGGGGAGAGCACGGCAGTGGGCACGGCATGAACATGGCGAGAAGCCTTCAAGCCCTGGCTGCCATTGAAAGAAGCTGCCTGGGGTGCCTTTTGGTGGCAGGAGCAGCCCTTTCTCTGGCGCCACAGAGGGTGCTGCATGCCGCTCAGAATGGGATCGCGTGCTACTATCGGCACGTGTGCCAGGGGGTCCCTGGAATAGAGACATCTGCTGTTGCTACTAACTGTGCTGATTGCTCCTTAGGTTCAATGAAATATGAGTGAATGGCAGAGGAAAAGTCCCTTAGACTGGCAGACTTATGTGAACAAAGAAGTAAAAGTCACAGCTGCTGAGAAGCATGAATACGAAGGATGGGTCTTAACAATTGACCCAGTTTCTGCAAAGTAAGTGCTAAGCTGTTTGCTCCTGGCAAAGAGAGCAGTGAGCTGATGTGCAGCGATAGAAGGCGATGCATCTGAAGCATACTCGTTTAGAGCAGAAATAGCAGGCGTGGCTTCTGGTCCATAATTCATCTGTCTTAGTTGGTAGGGCTGCGAGGAAGCAGATGCTGTGAATCATAAGGAGTGTTCATATGATTTCAAATTGTCATCTTTTGTAAGATGCTAGGTTGTAGTTTGGGAAACAGATGGAGCTCAGGATTTAGGCTGCTCTGGGTTCATGCCAGCTTTGCTCTGGATTTTAAGCACTCTTAACACATAGGCACTGCTTCATTGTAGTACTGTGTTTTAACTATAGACTCCGTTCTATCGCAGTCGCAACCAAGCAACAGGGAAATATTAAAGGGAACTAGGCATCTTAAATTCTCATTTGCTTTCCATTTAAATATCACCTCAGGCCACTGTCCATTGTCCTGTATTGTGATCCATGGGGTGAACTGCTCTGCATCCAGGCAGATCACAGTTGGGGCCATAGCAATTAGAAGGAAATTTTAATTGATCAGACTTCACACTGTGCTTTACTTCTGTATTTCACTCCACAGCTGCTCAGGGCTGTTCACAAACAGGTGAGATAAGCAGCCAGACATGTCAAGTGCATGCGTCCCAATCCTGTATGTGTGCTAGGGGCTGCCTACTAGACTAGGTCCCACTCAGAATCTGACTGGAGGAGGAGGTGCAGCGCTTGCCTCCTCCCCTGTATCTTTTGGCTCAGCGGTTACAGCCCTCCCCTGGGATGTGGGAGATGTAGAGGGGGAGAAAGGATTTCCAAAGTGGGGTCCCACCTTTTTGAGTATTCTAACCACTGATCTGTGGGATAGTCTGATGTGATCCTTTTAGTCTCTCCTATTGAAGCTGTTCTGCTCAGGATGAATTATGGAGCAGCAGGCCTGGACTCCAGTCTCCCAGCTCCCTGATGAGTGCTCTAATCACTGGACTAGTAGAGTCAATGACTCTTTATGTATAGCTCCACAGTGGAACAGTCACTGGGTTGGATGGAGAGAATGAATGGTTTTGTAGTCCAATACTTAGGGCACCCACCTCGGAGGTGGGATATTCAGTCCCTCTACTTCAGTCTCTTTTCGTTAGTCATCCAGAGTGGAACATCTTCAACAGGAGAGAAATAAGTTGGATCTATACTACAGCTTATGGCTTGAATGACATAGCTGTACCAACCTAACCCTCAGTGAAGACAGTGCTGTGTTGGTGAGCGAGCTTCTCTTCGCAACACAGCTACACCTCTCAGGGTGGAGGATTAGTTGATGGTGGAGCTGTCTCCCTTCAGCATAGAGTGTGTCAATTAAAGGGCTACAGCTGTGCCGAAGCAGTGTTTCAGGAATAGATCTGCCCAAAGGAGGCCCACGTCAGATTCTCCCATAGCCCAGTGCCTTGAGCACTCATGAAAGGTTGGGGGCCCTGGTAAAGCCAGGAGTTGAACTGGAACACTCACCTCTCAGATACGTGCTCTACCCCGGGGCGGCAGCACCACTTCCTCCTCTTTTGGTATTTTATGTGGAGCAAGGCAGGGTTCAAGATCCCCCAAAGTGGCTCGAGCACCTAAGCTGCCTGATTCTAGGAGACGGGTCTGCATCTGTGCATTGCTAAACAGATACATGCCTCCTCAGCAGCCCAGGCATAGACAAGTTTCTGCACTCCAGTGGTGCGCAGATGCAGCAGTGGCAGTAGTGTCACAGTATAGGCCAGTGGTTCCCAACGTTTTCTCGTCTGTGGCACACTTTGCTACCTTTAATTAATTTGAGGCTCACCATCATATAGCCCTGCAAATAGTGTAGTGGCTAGCACCTCTGCTTAACATGCAGAAGGTCCTGGGTTCAATTCCCAGGGGGTTGGACTCAATGATCTCACGAGGTCCCTTCCAGCCCTATTATTTGATTGATTGATCATATAGTTTCCAAATGAACTCATTAATATCCATGAGCCAGTGAGCCAATCCAAAGCTCTTGAGTAGTTTTTCAAAAGATTTTGTGGCACACCTGTTCAGGCCTGATGGCACACTGGTTGGGAAACACTGGTGTAGGCACTTCTAACGTCAGCGAAGGGGAGTTTTCTGTCAGCGTAGTCAGTTCCTCTCGGAAGGGTGGTAGCTGGGTGCAGAGTTTGTCTGTTGACCTACACTGGGGATTGCGTCCACTTAACTATGGTGGTTGGGATGCAAAATTATTCAGTGCCCTGAACGACACAGCTGAGACAAGCTATGTTTCCAGTGTAGACCAGCTTCAGGCACCTGTTCCTGAGAGAAGAGTGAGGCTGAGCATACTCCTTGCTGGTCATATATCCCATTGGCTGGCTGGAGCAAGGAGCTGCCTAGCATGCTAGCTTTTGTGGATCACACTCTGAAGCATCTTTCTGTCCCCATGCATTGTATAGGGGGTCTGGCTGTGTAACTCAAGCTTTGTGGGTTAGAGCCTTGTTCCGGTGACCTTCTCTAGGCACCTAGAAATTATCCATCAGAATACCTAGCATTTCAGTGCCTCAGGTCATGTTTGCATTGCAGCCTATGTCAGCATAACTTATGTTTCTCAGTGGTGTAAAAACATCAGCCCCTGGGCAACTTACATTACACAGACAAAAGTACCAGTGTGGACAGCACTAGATCTGCGGCAGAGCTGCTGCGCATGGGGGCTGTAGTAGTTAAGCTGATAGGAGATTGCTCTCCCATTGGCTTCAAGCAGCTGTAGACGAGAACGTACAGCAGTGCAGCTGCACCACTGTAAGCTCTACTGTAGCCGTGCCCTCATTGTGGATCCCATCCTAAATTCTTTCTCGTTGCAAAGTTTCAAAGGGGCAGCCATTTTAGTCTAGTTCAGCAAAAGAAGCAAGGACTCCTGTGGCACTTGAAGACTAACAGATTCATTTATCGCATGAGCTTCTGTGGGAGAAAATCCCACTTCATCAGACGCTTCGAAGATGGGGGAGCTTACAGAAAGGGAGGAAAATAAAAGCCATAGTTCCTTCATCTTCGAAGCGTCTGATGAAGTGGGATTTTCTCCCACGAAAGCTCATGCGATAAATAAATCTGTTAGTCTTTAGGTGCCCCAGGACTCCTTGCTTCTTTCTTTTTGCTGCCACTCAATCTTTCCTGTATTGTCTGTGGAGATGTCCTCTTCTTGCCCTGCCTTTCACATAAGGGATCTTCTGGGGGAAATGAGACCTGATTTTTTTTTTCCTCCATGAAAAACATTATGGCACCTTAATAAACGAGCAAAAAAAGGCAGAATCTCTCTTTTCTTGCAAGCCTCTTAATGGTGATGAATTCATCACATGTAGTGATAATTAAGATGTGGAGTTTTATGATCTGGCCTTCAATGTGCAAGTTGTTAAAAAGACCAAGGTATAATATTCCTGGGTTTTCAGGAGCCCTGTGTCATGTTTCCAGTTGCAGTCTTAACTCTGCATTTCCTGGCTGTGGAATGCTTGATTTCCCTAACTTTGCTGTATGGTTTTTTTTTGGCATACAGTATTCTACTATGCAGTATGTAATGGGGTAAGGCCAAGATTCTCAAGAAGTGGTATCCTGAAATTTGCCTGATTTTTTTTAAAGTGAATTCGAATGAGAACTGCTGAGTACTCAAATTTTGGAAATCCGGCTACATATTTGAGTGTAATTCTAAGCACCCATTTTTGAGCAACACAGCCTAGATTTCTCAGTCTTTTTCTCCTTAATGAGTCAGTGACTTATATATGAATGGTGTGTCCTCTTCCCTGGCAGTATCGTCCTAGTGAAGTTCATGGAGAATGGAAAAATACCCATCTCAGTCATCCTTGGTCACGCCGTACAGAAAGTTGAAATAATGAATGAAGGCGATGATGAAATGAATGAGCGACTTGCTCATCTATTCATGCCGGAAGAAAGCAAAGCTTATGGGCAAGAAGAACTGGAGAAGAGGAAGAACAGCCTGAAGACTTGGCTGGAGACCAATCACATCCCTGTAACAGAACAAGGCGAGTCACCAAAAACATTGTGTGTGGCAGGTGTGTTAATGATCGACCCGCCATATGGGCCAGAAGACTGCAGCAGCTCCAATGAAATTATTTTGTCTAGAGTTCAGAGCTTGATCCAAGGCCATGTGGCAGCACAGGACTAATGGACAAGTTGACAAATGGCTCTCATTTAAAAATCTTGTATTTCAAATCATGGGAGGTGCTATTTGTCCCTTAAGTGAAGAATTGTTTTGTACTATTGATAGACTTGATTTTTGACTGACAAGCTGAGTGTGAGTAGTACTGTTGTGTTAGCCATTCTGGCCCAGTGAGGGAACAGATGGTGGAACAGCCATATAACTGAAAGCAGGAAGCATTTGTATCACTTAAGGTTTGTATTAAAAATCCTGTATTTGGTATGAATGACATTTTATTTTATGGAATCCTAATTCACTTTATTTATCTAACCACATGCCCTATGTAAAAAAAATCAGGTTGATGAATCTAGTCTCCCTTGCTGTGTCCCTTCCTTTCATATCTGCATATAATTGCCCCTCTTCCTTGTTGTGGATGACAAAGATTGGTGGAGTGGCAAACACTAAGGACAGAACAGTCCTAAGGAGCAACCTGAATTGTGTGGAAGACTGTAGTACAGCCAAATGCAATGTTATACCTCAAGGACCAAGAAATGCAGGACATCTCTTTCGAAAGCAGGGCCTCAGAAAGATTTAGGGATCATAGTGTACAACCTGTCATGAGCTCCCAATGCAGTTATGGGACAAAAATGGCTAATGTCATTCTTGGATGTATAACTGGGGAATAGGAAGTAGAAGAGGGGAGATAATTGCACCACTGTTCCTGGTGTGGATGAGAGTGATATTGGAGTAGTACGCCCAGTTCTGGTGTCCACATTTTTTTTAAAAGTATTGAAAAATGAGTGGGTGCAGAAGAGAGCTATAAAAATACTCAGGGGCTGTGCAATGTGCTGTGCTGTGAGACACACAAAAGAGCTTTATCTGTTTATCTCAAAAAGCTTGAAGTTATGTCATCATTGCAGAGTTATCCCAGGTTCTTATGCAGGTGTTGTCCATCTTGCCTCCCCCCACCCCAGCGAGAAAAACTCACCTGAGGCTAGCTGGCCTGGGTGAGAGGTATAAGCTGGAGCTCAGTTTTCATTTGGGCTGGGAATCTGCCCACTTTGCAGTGAGGGTACAGGCTAAATCACTTGAGTGCTGAAAGTCCTCCAGTGCTTTCCCACTATTTCCTCTATGTGCCCAGAGGGGTAGGAAAGTTTTCCCACAATTCACTGGGGGGGAAAAAAAAATCAGTGACCGAACTTACTGCAGAACAGAGAAGCCCCCAGAAATCCTGCTAATATAGCTGAGTCCAACATCAGTGAGGACATGGTAACTTGGGTATGACTGTATGTACCTGGAGCTGACTGACCCAGCAGCCAGTCTCTTGGGTGAACTGTATAGTGTGAGAGATGACTTGGTGCAAGTGTCTGTACAGGGACAAGATATCAGGTACCAAAGGGCCTTTAAATGTAGCAGAGAAAGGCACAAGATGAACAAAAGGCTGGAAGCTGAAGCTACACAAATTTCCTAACCTAATTTCCTTTGACGGTGTTATTAAACCCCCAGCCCTGTCAAAGAAAGAAATTGGGTTGATTTGGCATGATTTGTTCGTGACAGGGTAAGAGCAAAATCTTGTTTCTATTATCAACAGAAGTCGTTCCAGTTAGAGAGCTCATCTACCTTGTCTCTCTAATGTAGGGCACGCTGACATTGAAACAAGTTCCAAAGAGATAGTCTTGTTAGTTTAGTTCAGCAAAACAAACGAGTTTTGTGGCGCTCTAAAACACTAAGAAATTTATTTATTGCATGAGCTTTTATGGGAGAAAATCCCACTTTGTCAGATGCTTTGAAGATGGGGAACTTACAAAATTGGGGGGGAATATATGCAGGGAAGTGTAAGTTGTAGGATCAGGTCACACTGTAACAGCAAACCAATGCAGTAGTTTAGATTCAAATGCTGGGGAACTGCATGTAGAGGAAGATGAGGTCAAATCACTTTTCCCTATTTCAAGCCATGTGGCAAGATGCCCAGAATTTCTTCAGCAACACCAAAGACAGAAGTTCTCATTTAGGAGTAGGGCTGAGGTCCCTTTTTGTGCTGTTGGATCTGTGCTAGCCTCAGAGCTTGCTCAAGACCCATTGTATGAAGAGTCTCCAGAAAACCCAGAAACTAGCAGAAAGAGGCTGTTAACGGAGCACAGACTGTGGCTGGAAAAGTGTCTTTGCTCTGGCTCCAGCTTGGAGATGTTCAGGCAGCTGGATGACATCAGTGGGTCCTGCTGAACGTCCCTCGTCTGACTCCACCTGCTTCCATCCCTTACTCCTGCTGTGCACCCCAAGGGCGCCGTACTGGGCAGGGCTCTGCTCCCTAATCCCCCCACGCTCCTGGGGAGCAATGCTGGAGGCCAGCCAGCCCCCCCGCAGCACTGCTGGATCCCATCCTTCCCATGGCACTGTTGGAGGCCAGCACCCAGGCTCCCAGCCCCCCCCCCCAGCTGTGCTGGGGCCCAGGCCGCCAAGAGAAGGTGGGGGGGGGGCTCTGCTTGGCCCAACCCCGCCCCCCGCCTGCCGGAAGTTCTCTGGCGAGCGAGGGCGGGTTGTGCGACCGGGGCTCTGTTGCTATGGAAACGGGGGGGGAGGGCTGCATCTCTTTCCCGCCTTCCCAGAGCGCGGCTCGGGCCGCAGGGCGGCTGCGCATGCGTGAGGAGCGAGGCTCTATATAAGCGGCGGGCGGCGCGTGCGCGCGGCGGGGAGAGTGAGCGCGGCAGCGGCGGCGGAGGACGGTTGGGCCCGAGCATGTCGCGCTACGGCCGCTATGGAGGCGGTAGGGGCCGGGCCGGGCCGGGCGGCGGGCTGGCGGGCGTTGGGCGCTGCCGACCCCCGAGGGCAGGGGAGGGCGGCGCGGGCGCGGGCCGGGGGCGCGGCGGGGGAGGAAGCGGCGGCCGCCGCCGCCGCCGCCATTTTGCGCAGCTGGCGGCTGAGCGGCCGCGCGCCGGGCGGAGGGGCGGGCAAGATGGCGGCGCCGCTCGGCCTGCGCGACCCTGTGCCTCGCCCCCGCAGAGACCAAGGTGTACGTGGGCAACCTGGGCACCGGCGCCGGCAAGGGCGAGCTGGAGCGCGCCTTCAGCTACTACGGGCCGCTGCGCACCGTCTGGATCGCCAGGAACCCGCCCGGCTTCGCCTTCGTGGAGTTCGAGGACCCGCGCGACGCGGAGGACGCCGTGCTCGGCCTAGACGGGAAGTAGGTGCCGCGGCGGGCGGGTGGGCGGGCTGGGGGCTCCCGGGTCCCGGTCCCGGTCCCGGTCCCGCCGCTGACCCGCCTCCCTCCGTCCCTCCCCCGCAGGGTGCTGTGCGGCTCGCGCGTGCGCGTGGAGCTGTCCACCGGCATGCCCCGCCGCTCCCGCTACGACCGGCCGCCGGCGCGCCGCCCCTTCGACCCCAACGACCGCTGCTACGAGTGCGGCGACAAGGGCCACTACGCCTACGACTGCCATCGCTACAGCCGGCGGCGCAGGAGCAGGTGGGCGCCGGGCGGGGCGGGGCCGGGGCCGGGGCTCTCCGGGCGTGTGTGACGGTGTGTTGATGTTTCCTGTTCCATGCTCCTCTATTAACAATCCACCTGGTCAAAACCTTTCAGGTTTCTTCGTTTGAGTCAGTCGCCTTGATTCAGAATCTCCCAAGCCTTAAGGTTTCATGCTGAGGCGCCTTGCAAAATCCGACACTTAAGATCCTTCTAGACCTTGAGGTGATCAGCATAAGAGGCCAGATCCCCTCGAGCCATCTACACCTAGCTCCACCTTATTCTTTAAAGGGCAGAAAATTTGAGACGGTGACCGCCGTAACAGTAAATTTGGCTTTCAATTGGGGCCCCCCCCCTCCGGTTTAGAAAGAGGAACACCAGATTGACCACATGCCCACCTAGAAAAATCTTCTTGCGTCAATCAAGCCTCACCCTGGCTCATTTGGCTGTCAGTTTGATCGTCGTTAGATTGAAGAGAACACCTAGATGCAGCGATCGGCTATAGATACTTCTAGATCGTCTAGATCTGCTAGACCTTGGGCCAAAGAGGGTCGACCTGCAAACTTGCAAGGTTTATTTTAAATACACATTACAGTGTTTTATATTATAATGTAATTCTAAAATGTAATTCAGCTTAACATCTTTCCTAGGTAGTAAAAATACTCAAATAGGTCCTGACTTTTTTCCAAGTGACAGACACTAGTTTTTAGTTGTCTGTAATTTTTAACTTCGGCAGAGGCACGCAAGAGTAAGTGCAAAAGTTGTTTTCTAATACTTGTTTTCTCTAACCTAACATTAGGTCACGGTCTAGATCTCATTCAAGGTCCAGAGGAAGAAGGTATTCTCGGTCACGCAGCCGAAGCCGTGGTAGGAGGTCAGTTTCAGACCGTGTTCTGCTTACTGTTGTAGAAGTAGATTATTCTGTTCACCCGGCGCAGAAACAAGTAAGCACTATGTGGTGTTCCCATTCATTTCCCTGCAGATCCCGGTCCGCTTCCTTTCGCCGGTCGAGGTCAGTGTCACCTCGTAGATCTAGATCGGCTTCGCCCCGTAGATCCCGCTCGCGTTCTTTAAAACGATCAAGGTAGTGTTTATCTGTTACCGTTATCAGCCTATGCTTTTCTTAAGGCGGGTTCAGAGTATTTGAAGGGCATGGTGGGAAGTAGTGTGAAACTCATTCTGAGAGTTATGTGGGGGGTAGATTCTCTGAAAAGAATTTGTAGCCTTTAAGACTAAGCAGGCTAATGGGTGGAGGGGGACTTTCCCTCAAACTAAAGTCAGTATTATGGAGGCGTCCCCTTGATTTTTGTGTTATGTGGCTTTAACATCTGCCTATATAGATGCATTTTGTCAGCCTCTCTGCGTCCTTAAACAGTGTTCAGAAACACACACCCCTCAACAATACAAGCGTCATAGCTAAAGCCTTAGAGCAGTTATAGAAACAAACTCGTATTATGCTATGCAAGGAAACTTTTTTATCAATACCCTCAACTGTCCAAGAGTTTGTGTTTCAGTTTGCCTTTTGGCAAATAGTCTTGTCTAAAGCTGGCAAATAGAATCCTTCTCACCCAACAGAACTGCTGGTGGAAGTATTCATTCCTGTGCTATGCTTTTAGTTTTGTTCTGCCATTGCTTTATTAATAGGGAAGTTAATTTCTTATTGTGGAGTTCAGTTGGATTTCATTAGTTTCCTTTTTCAAACTTTAGGTCTAGATCAAGATCCAGATCCAGGTCTGCTTTATGGCCCCGAAGCAGGTAAGATGTTTGCCGTGGTTGTTGAAGCCACTTAGTAGCAGCTGCAAGTCAAACTTAGGCAAATGCATTAGTTCTGTTGACCATAGATATGTGTGCCAAGCAAAACTCATGAACCAGAAGTTTGTCTGTGGTTCACCATGCACTAAGACCCTAAAGTCTTGTGGAAATGAAGATGCCAGGAAAATTTGTTACCGGGGGGGAGGTATTGTGTAGCCTAAAATTGTCAGCCCCTGCAACTTGCTGGTACAAACCGTCAACAGTGCCTACCAAAACAGCAATGCTCAGGAATTGTAAACCCAAGGGTATTCTGTGGGTCTGTGCAGAAAGTTACCTCTTAATGGCGTAACGTGCTATTTCTACCCGTTAACACTCTTGAATGTCACATTGAGTTTTAACGTTATCCTTTCCATGTTCAAAAGATGATCAAGTAATGCTGAAACTTCAGTGAAATATTTTAGGGCTGTGGTGTTGCTCACAAAGCCTGTAATTTTGACCAGTATTTTAATTTTGTTTTTTAAAGGTTTTGTGTGAATAAGATTTGTTGGCTGTTTGAAATGGTTACTAGAAAGATCATAGCTGTTTAGTGAGTTCTGTCCCCTGACAAGGTAACTGGCTGTACATCTGCAGGTGCCCAGGGAATGTACCTATCTCCACTCTTTATATTTTAGCCAAGTAACTAATACCACCGTGTTCTGATTTTTCTTCCGTTGCATTTTGTTCCACTGTAGCATCCCAGCATCATTGTGGTCTTCTATCCGTGCTCATAAATCACCTAAAATGCATTTCTGCAGAATGTTCCCTTTCCCAGTCTTTAACCCAATTGGTCACAGCGTTTCCAACAATGTGGTTTTCCAGTCTCCTAGTCAGATGGCTACCACTCGGGGGGGGGGGGGGATCCTCGTGCTGAGTACTGTGCAATCATTGGCAAGGTGCTTACGGTCTGGTTACTTGTTCAGTTTGTCCATCACTGGCAATTTTCTTGTAGTAATGCCAAAATTTTGGTGTCCATGTGGTACTGACATTCCTTAGTACATATGCTTCAAAATTCATTGGTCTTTCGGTCTTGCATCAGTGCCATGAAATCCAGCAAGGCTGGACCAGTGGTGAGAGGCAGTTGCTCAGTTTCAGCTTTGGATGCCTTTAGATCTTGTCACTCTAATTGATATGGAGCAGCTGATGGGGGTGGTGAGAACCATAAATATGAATTTTTTTGCAGGGTGGCCATGTTAGCCTGTGTACAACAAAAACAAGAGTGCTGTGGCACTTTAAAGGCTACCTAATTTCTTTGGGCATAAGCTGCTGAAATGGGTGGGAGCCAATGAAAGCTTATGCCGGAAGAAATGTGAATTTGGTGCACTTCAGTCTTCCTCACTACCCATGTTCAACTTCAGTACAACTGGATCAGTGTCCCCCCAGAGGCAACTCAAGGGCCTGAAAGATGGCAGCATGTGTGGCTTATGCAAGTGTCTCTATCTTCCTACCATCTTTGGCACCATCAGATGGTGCCTGAATATTCAACAGCAGCCACCTGCACCTGCTTGATGCCCTTTCCAGAGGGGCTGTAATCTGGAACTGGAGGTGCTGATTAGGAATGAGACCAGTGCCCACTGTTGCCTGTCCAGCATTGTGGCTTTCAGCTGCGGCAGTTCACCAAATTGAGCCAAAAGGCAGTGTCATTAGCATATTTTGAAGCAAATGGTATGTAGCTCAGCATCACTGATCTGTCTTGTGTTTATCCGTGAAACCTATCGGTGGTGATACTGAAAAGTGGTGGTATTTGGCAAAGGTGAGTCATGTCTCCTATGGATGTAGGAAACTATGCAGTGCATCTGCTATGCAAGCATGAGTGGTGGGACTTTATTTGATGCCCTTGCAGATCTTTAAGAAGACTTTTTTCCATCCACCCAGTGATATATTTAAAATGCCAAGTAAAGGTTTTTTTGGAAACTTCATTTTAAAGTATGAATGGAATTTGTTTTCGTGTAACTTTATTTTTTCTTGCTTAAGTATTATTTCTTTTTTGCAGCCGATCAAAGTCCAGATCACCATCTCCAAAGAGAAGGTAAGATGAATTTTGTGACTGAAGACTGCTGGGTATGCATGTGGGTATGTTGTGTTTTTGGTGGTCTCTGCTGAAAACTCTTGTCAGTGCTGAGATTACCATAATTTTTCTCTATTTTTGTCTTTAGTTTAATAGTAGGGTGCATTTTGTATGGATGGGGCCGCCTTAATTGTGTGGCAGAGTGATTACTAATTGAGGTCCATAATGGCAAAGTTCCCAAGAAAGTGAGTGGATCGTGAATTGAGGTCTTGCGTTTGTCTTGCTGAATTACTTCCATCCTCAGTAAACATTCCCTTAGATTATGCAAGTGGATGAGCTGAAGCACAGAGAATCCATTCTAAGCAGCCCATTTAAAACCTTCATCATAATGAGATTGCACCTTCTAGAGCAGAAGTTAACGGGCTACCTCTGGCTTTTAATTGTCTTTTTCAGAAGGCTTGAACCTACTCTTGAGTGCTAGGTATAAAAAGTCAAAAATATGAATGATAGTAGAAGGATAATGGAAAATGTAGATGGCTCAGAGTAAAACTGTAAATGGATTGACTTTGAAGCAAAACAGACTGAAGGTTGAATAGAGTCATACCACTGTTATCCTTGCTGCTGGCTCTTTGACTGACTGACAGCTGTAGTCTGCTGCTGCTGTTGCATGGCAATAGCAAGATAAAATGCTTTTTCCTCTTTGTAACTCAGATGAGCAGCTGTAGAACTCGGTAAACTGTAACTGGAGAAAGTAAGACTGGTGGTTTTATTTTGAGCCATTTATAATAGTTTTCCATTAATTCAGGATGTGTACTCTTCTTATCCTTGGAAACAAATCTTCCAAGCTTGACTAACCTCTCCTGAAATCAAGGAATTCATGGGAACTAGAGTAGCTTATGCCTTGCCAAACTGCCTCATCTGCTTTAAATAAAGTTGCAAAGGATTTTACAAATCCTTTGAGGCATCCTCTGACAGTTGTTATGGAGGATCTGTTTTTATTTTAAAAGTAAAACTTGCTCTAACTTCATTGTTGCTGGTTATTAAGTTGTCACAGAAATTACTTGTTTGCTTTTTTTCTTCTTTCTCCTGGCATTATTGATGTTTTTGCAGTTCCAAGTCAGCACTAGCATTAAACCACCTAACTTATGGTTTCCTTTCACTTTCAGTCGTTCACCATCAGGAAGCCCTCGAAGGAGGAGTGCAAGTCCTGTAAGAATGGACTGAAATTAAAGTTAACCTTTTAGGAAGAAAGTTATTTTTGTTTACCTTATGATAAGGGATTTTTGTGGTGTCTGATATAAATGGCAAGGGCTTAGTCCTAGAAGGGTATTTCAACCAAACAACAATCGGCATGGATCGGGATCTTCTAAATTTGGTTAAGTCTCATCAGTAGATTAGTGCATAACTTGTTTTGTTGTATGCATTAAAATCCTGTCGTCTGAACATGTGGGATTTTTTATTGACGCATAGAAATAAAATGTGTGTTTCTAACAAAAAAAACATCTTGTGGTAGCCCTGCTGCTTCTGTTAATGGTTCAGTAACTACAGCAAGTTATGTATGTCATTGAAGTTGATGTTATGCAGGTTGTCAAAATGGCTACCAAAGCAGTCATGCTTTACTCAGTTTATTTTGAATTCTATAGTGAAGTATATCTTTAATTTCTGTTTTTGTTTTGAGCTATGGATGGGTGACTTAAAGGTAATCTGCAGAATATTGTTATACTTTGAAGTGCTTGTACTTTTTTGGTGGGTTTTTAAAATTTCTGAATGTGATCAGATGGGAAGTGTAACTTCTTGTTCTGCTAGTTTAGCCTAAAATTATCAGGAATGTAAATTCTGGTCTTGCCTCACTGGTCCATCTATACAGCCTGGGACCAGATGTTTTGACTTGTACTGTAGATATTAAATGGGGGTTTTTACTCAAACTTAAGTGAAACGGATCTTCACAAAATTTTAAACACTGTTTAAAGTTAACAGATCAGTTGCTACTATTCTTTAACATATAAAGGAGTAGAAAAGGACACGAGCATGACTTTTTCTTCCAGGTTACCTTTAAATAGTGCATGCTGAGGGAGCAAAAAATATGGCTGTGTCATGGTTTTTCTTTTCTGCAACCAACTGTCAGATGAATCAAACAGGAAAAGAAGTGAACCAAATGAGTGAATTTGTGATAATTTGTTCTGCAGCATATGTTACAATCATAAAACAGCCTATATACTAACAAGCAAAATCTTTTTAGGTAGTTGTAAGCCGGTTTCTGTTATATACAGCAAATACATAATTGAAGAGTTTAAAATAAATTGTATGTGAGGAAGTATGTCAAACTCTGAAGCTTATTTTGTGATGCTTAAGAAGTTGAATGGAGCTTTGGCACTTTATGTTGAAACCAAGTATTGCTGTCCTTTGGTAAGGATGTTAGACTGACAGGAACATTTTTGATAGGTAAACTAAAGCCTTGCAGCTCTTAATATTCTGGACTGTCTTGCTGTAGCTGGATTCCCATTTCAGCATTCAAGGAGACGTCTTTAGAGCACCTACGCAGGCACTGAGTTTGAACAGATTTATTTTGGGCTTCTAAACGAAAAAGCTAATGGTAGGTAATACTTTTAAAAGTATAAACCTCCTTAATGAGATGCATTACATGGGCAAATTCTGGGAAATCCACAAGTTTCAGTTAAGACTTTGCATCTAATATTTTAGAAGAACTAAGCAATCCTAATACTCTGCCAAGTCAGTCACTAGTTTTGTTCACCCATGGAGATGAGTATGGTCTGTTGGAATGGCAAATTTTTGGTAAAGTTCTCTATGTAACAATTATGTGGTCACCTGCCAGTCTTCTTTTTAAAGACAATTAGCTACTTTTGTTTATCCTAGACTTAATTTTTGTGGTGACTTGTTCTCTCACACACAGCACATTGTGGTTGTGCAACAGGAACATTAGCTTCCATTGCCAAGTTCGATAACAGACATTTTGCTAATCCTTAACAGGACTGTGAAATGGGGAGCAGGAAATAAGGAAGCTTATTTAGCAAACGTAGCCAGAGGTCATTGTGTATAGTCATCTTTATCCGTTAAAAAGCTGACGAGTTGGCACCAATGAGAAATCAAAAGAGAGGGCAGTCTAGAGCAGTTGTAGCATGGCAGTACAAGCGCTTGTGTTATAAGAGTTGCCCTGGCTTAACAGGAATTGTGAATTTACTATGTGGTTGCTCCTGATTTTGTGTTAGTGTAAATTGGTTGGGAACAGGTTTGAACTAAACTGCAATAACAAACCCCTAAACTGAAGCAGGTGCTAGTGCAGAGCTTTGCTGCATAGTTATAAAGTCATCCTTTGAGATTAGGCTGCTACAACTTTCTCATGTAGATCAAGACCAGGTGTAAATTAGGTTCCTGTGAAGACCAGAGGCCTGGAGCTAAGAAGAAGAGAACTTGAAGAGAACTGGAGGTACAGAAATGTAGTAAAAGACTGAGCCAGAAAGGCACTTGCAGTGGAAAAGAACTAGACAACAAATTTAACCAGGAATGCATGGGCCAAGAGTATACGTCATATATGAAGGAGTTAAAATCAGGAGGGAAAGGCAAATTCCCCTTTTCCTCTGAAAAGGGTAACACAAGCACTTTTTAGTTTGTATTAAATGCATTTTAAAAAATAAGGGCATTTTCTGTGATATCGCAGCTGAATCTGAGGATGGACAATGGGAGAAAGGTGGGGCCGCAAGGGGGAGCAGCCAGCTCAGTCTCACCAGGGTGCCATCACTACTGGGTCCTGGTGGTAGGACTTGAGGGACATGTCCAGGAGTGGAGAGAAGCTGACCCCTGAGCATCCTAAACTGATACAGCTCCCTCTGAAGCAGTGACATTTTACTTCAGATGTGGACATGCTGCAGCAGGTGCCTCAGAACATTCCCTGGGTTCAATCACTTCTCAGCTTGGAGAGGGTTTGCTTTTACTCCTGACTGTAAAGGGTTGTAATGGGTTTATTTTCCATTGCTACAGTGGGGAGAGCTGCAGTTTCTTGTGAGAAACCATAATTCATATTTCACTAGCTAGTCCTGAACATCCAGCACATTTATGAAGTCTCCAGTGCCTGGGAAAATACACAGCAAGACAGGAAAGGCACTGGCCCAGCCTGCATGCAAGATAACAGCAGCATGAAAAGCAGAACAGCAGTGGGCAGAACCTTGTGCTAGCAGTGGAGTCTGACCTTGCACTTCCCACTGGGCAAACAAAATAGAAAAGATGTTTAAATATGCAGTGGTGGCACAAGCAGAAGGGTTAAGTGGAGGGACTGCACTCTGGAGTCTCCTGTAAATAAATCATTGCAGAGAAATGCTGGTTTATTGGGACCTTGAAAGAGCTGCTGGATCTGTTACTGTGACCATTGCTGCAGCGCCTCACAGTGGAGGCTTAAGAGAAGAACATCTCTACCCTGGCTGACTAACCGGTTCTGGGCCTGAGGCTACATGGTGCTGGCAACCAAGGGGCTCTGATTCTTGGTTCAGAGCACTTTTGCTAGAATAATTGTTGGGAGGGGTGCTCTTCTTCAGTGTTCCCATGCAGCTCTGAGGATCTCAGTTCTCTCCCAGAAGCACATCCCATTGAAGAACAGAGGAACAGGCTTACAAACCTCCCTTCTGAGCTGACTCATGCTGAGCACACTGCTTCCACTATACACTCTACTGTTCTAGCAGAGCCCTAACAAACCACCACTGGATTCACAGCTGGGATCTTTATTCCAAGCTCCTGTTAGTGACTGAATGACCAGTTGCTTTGACTTCCCCACTCATTTAATCAGTAATTCAAAGCTAAAGAGACTAGAAAATTCTTTCCTTTCTGCCTTTCTCCCAGGCCTTCCCCTGTTTTCCAACTGCTCCAAGGTGTGAGAATACAGAGTACAGATTGAGCTGAGGCAGGAAGCATTCCCTTCAGAGCATCTGATGTTACAATGGTTAAAAAAAGACCTGTGGCACTTAAAAACTAAGATTTATTTTTCACACGAGCTTTTGTGGGAGAAAATCCCACTTCACTGGATGTGTTGAAGATGGGGGAATTTACAGAATGGAATGAAAATAGATGCAAGGGAGTGTAAAATGGGAGCAGGTTGTACATTAACAGCAAGTCAGCAGTTATTTAGGATTAAACCCTGGGAAATCAGGTCAAATTACCTGTTGTAATGGGAAAAGCCATAATCTTGATTTAATTCTGCTTTCACACCATCTAATTTGCATATTAATTCCAATTCAGCTTTTTCTCTGAAGTCTTGATGTCCCACTACCATCCCTGAGTATGGTTGTTAACAAATCATTTATAGAGTGATTAGAAAGATGGAAGTGCTCAGCAACTGGTTTTTCTGTTTTGTGCTTTCTGATGTCAGTTTTGTGTTCATGTATTCTTTTGCGCGGGGATCATCCTCTGTGTCCAAAGTATAAGGTGGCAGGGCATTTGTGGCACATGCTAGAATAGATCATATTAGTGGATGTGCAGATAAATGAGCCTTTGATTTGTGGGCAACTTTGAACAATGTTTACTCAAGTCTTGTCCCAGAGCACCTCTCCTGTCCCTGTGCTACATTGATGACTTCATCATCTGGACCCAGGGCAGGGATGCTCTTAAAGATTTCCACAGATATTTCAACAACTTCCACTCTGCAGTTAAACTCTGCCTGGAACACTCCTCCCAGGAGATCCACTTTTTGGACACTACAGTACAAATTAGGGATGAACACATCAACCCCCCCCCCCCCCCGAAAACATACTGATCCATACACTTATCTGTATAGCTGGAGCTTTCCTCCAAAACATGCCACATGATCCATTGTCTAAGCCAAGGCCTAAGATATAACTGCATTTGCTCTGATCCCTCAAACACAGACATCTTGAGGATCTCTATCAAGCATTCTTAGAACTACAGTACCCACTTGGGGAAGTAAAACAAATTGACAGAGCCAGACAGGTACCCTAAAGTCATCTACGGCAGGAGAGGCCCAAAAAGAAAACAATAGAACACACTAGTCACCACATACAGCTGCCCACTCAGACCTCTACAACAGATCATGTTCCATCGCACACTCTAGCCTTGGGAGGCAGACCTCTCCTCGGCTACAGGCAGCCACCCAACTTTAAATGGATCCTCACCAGCAACTGCAGACCCAACATAAACATTAAAGTGGGCACATGCCTCTGCAACAAACCATGCTGTGAACTTTGCCCACATATCTGCACGAAAGACACCATCATAGGACCTAATCAAGCCAGCTACTTCAAAGGCTTATTCACTTGCTCATCTACTAATGCAGAGGTGGCCAAACTTACGGAACTCAAGAGCCACCCATGTTGCTTATTAAACCTTTGAGAGCTGCACTGAGGCATATAGCCATATTTTACATACTCCAAAATTACTGAGTTTAAAATTCATTGCACACTTAAATTTTATCATAAAAAGAGGGCAAATATTGATCCTGCTACTCTCAAATTCTAGTAGCTACTTAAGGTTACCATGAAAACTAATCAGTTTCCAAAGGGATAGCCATTTTACTCTAGTCCAGCAAAAAAAAACAAGGAATCGTATGGCACTTTAAGACTAACAGATTTATTTTTCGCATGAGCTTTTGTGGGAGAAAATCTCACTTTGCCAGAATGTAAAGCATCTGACAAAGTGGGATTTTCTCCCACAAAAGCTCATGCGAAAAATAAATCTGTTAGTCTTAAGGTGCCACCCCATTCCTTGTTTTTTCTCATGAAAACTAGGCCTACCTGTACAGTGAAAACTTAGCTTCTCCCTGCTGTCCTGACCATGCCACCACTTCTCCCTGCCCTCTCCAGCCATGCTGCACTTTGTCACACCATCCCCAAGCCCCGGAACATGCTGGTGCTTTCCCATTGTGCCTGACCATGCTGCACTTCACACCATCCCCAAGGCCCTGACCATGCTGCGCTTCTCAGCATCTGTGACCAAGCCACATTTCACACCATGCTGATCTGAGAGCCGCAGTTTTTCTTTGAAGAGCTGCATGCAGCTCTTGAGCCCCTGCACTAATGTGATTTGTGCCCTCATCTGCCTTAAATGCCCTGATGCCTTGTACATTGGACGCACAGGACAATCCCTGCGCAAGAGAATAAATGAACACAAAACTGACATCAGAATGCACAAAACAGAAAAACCAGTTGCTGAGCACCTCCATCTTTCTAATCACTTTACAAATGATTTGTTAACGACCGTACTCAGGGATGGCAGTGGGACATCAAGACTTTAAAGAGAAACAGTTGAAGTGGAATTAACATGCTAATTAGATTGTGTGAAAGCAGGATTAAATTGTGACTATGGCTTCTTTTCAGGATTTGAACCTTAACAAACTGCTCTGATTTGCTGTTACTGTACAACCTGATCCCATGTTTTACACTCCCTGGCATTTATTTTCTTTCCCTTTAGTAAGTTTCCCTGATCTTCAAAGCCTCTGATGAAGTAGGATTTTCTCCAATGAAAGCTCATGCAAAAAAATAAGTCGGTTAGTCTTAAATGCTACATGCCTCCTTGTTTTTTGTTTTTTTTTTTCTTTTTCCTGGACTGGACTAACATGACTGCCCCTTTAGAACTTGTTATAATGGTGCCTTTCGTGCACCATAGTTCTGTTTTAAGGTCGGTGGTGGGTGCTTTCACCAGAGCCTCTAGAGGTAATGACCACACTGTTCCAATGGGGGCTGTGTGCCTCAGGGAGCTGGAGTGCAGTGTGACAGGGGCCTGACATGGAGTTCTTGTGGTCTCTTAGCACTGCCAGACCAAAGACAGCGCTGGGGAGAAAGAGAGGTGTCAGCAGTTTGTAGATGCTGCATAAATAGGCCAATGAGCCAGAGTTCCTCAGCCCCCCCACCCTGGGAGGCAGATCTGTGTTTATAAATAGGATCTCTCCTGCTCAGTTTTTCACCTGACAAAGCTATGGACCTGCACATGCTGAGCAAGAGGAGTTTTTTGTTTTCCTAAGCAGGCTGGAGTTGGTCCCTACCTGGACAGCAGCAGTCCCAGCTGATCATGAATTTGAAGTTTGGTTACATGAGAGACAGGAAACCAGGAATTTTCTAGAGTGGAGACTGGGTGATGCTAACAACAAGCAATAATGGGATGGGAGGAGGAAAATGGAATCTCAGGAGACAGACCTATCCTGAAGCTGAGCTCTTAGGTGCTGGAATAGCCAGCCAGTGAACAAGGCCCTGGCTGCATCCAGCTCTTTAGAATTTGACTTGAATTGAAAAGCTCTAAAGGTAGCAGCCCTGCATAAATGATGGGGAGAACTTCACATCCTTTGCAGCTAAGTTCCACAGAACTACTTGTTTTGTTTTACTAGACTAGACTAACACGCCTGCTCTTTTGAATCTGGTATCTATGACATTTTTGGCTGTTTTCCATTCTCTGCAGAAAATCCTGCTCACATAATTTCTGTGTAACTTGTGTTGTGCTTGGGCCAGGAACGGTGAGAGAAGAGGAAAAGAACAGAGGCAAAGGTTCCTCATTTTTATTTCTAAATTCTAACCTGCAGGAAAAGCCTCGGGGAAAATCCATGAAGAACTTGTTCTCTGAGCCAGTGGCAGAACTTGTAAACTCCAAGTTCCACAAGTTTTGTGGACTTGTACTTTGCAATTCCTGAGACAGAAAGGATGAGAACAGCAAGGAATGTGCCTGGTCAGCCTCTGGTGAGGTCTGTATCTATGGTACCTGGCACCAGAGTATCACCTCCACACAATGAAGGAGTGACTTTTATGGGTGTAATTTGGAGTCCAGACTTTCAACCCACTCTTGAGGTGATTAGGCAGGGCAGGACAGGGCAGGGTGGTAGAGAAAGAATTCCTTAGAGCTCTAGTGGACACAAGCAACCCCACCTGAAACCCAAAGAAATAGCTTGCACATGCATGCTTTTGTCATAGATTTAAGTGTTTGTCTCCTGATAGTAAAATCATGGATTCATACATAACAGTAGCTGTAATGCAAGAGCCTGAAGCCCATATCCTGCATGAAAGCTAAGCATACATAATTTGGGACCTTTTACCTAGATAAATAACTTACATATGTGGTTATGACTCTTATCACCTTAGATAGTCAGAAGGTATTGAAGTGTTGAGGGTGTCCAGTTCATGCCCACGGAAACATTACAAGTACACAGCAAAACCCATAGAAAGGGCCAGAAATAACAAAGGTGAGATGAGCAAACTGCCTGGAGACATTGGGAAAGGAGATGGATATGTCATTAATACAGATGTCCCTACCACACTATAGAATACATGTACCTCACTAGTTTGTGGTGAGGAAGTCAAGTTGGGACACTCATTGTGGTGTATCACAACCCTACAGGATGTACCAGCCCACCCCTGTGGGCCAAATCCAGCCACCTTCCCAGCTCTCTGTGACACGCTTATCACTGTGTGGGAACACAGTAATGCATCCCTTCTCAGCTCTCAGCAACACACTTACCACTGTGTGGCAGCACAGTAATTGTCCTGACACAATGGTTGAGAAATGTGTATGTGCACTTTAAAAGCAAACCATGTTAGGGAGTGATCATGAGCTACTTCTGCCTTACGCTTCTTGTAGTTAGTGTTTCCAGAGTCGTTCTAAATCTACACTTCAGTATTAATTAAAGCTCTTAGATTTCTAGCACAGCCACACCCTTCCCCCAGGAGTTAAGGAACTAGATTTCTCTCTCAACCAACATTAAGGAAGGATCTGAGTACAGATCCAAAGCAGACAGGATTAATGCATGTATCATAAGTGCCTTATAGCAAAACTGTAATTCTAACTATTGACCATTTGATTATTCATTTTCTTGTAATCATATATTTGTCAGTTTTATGTTATTGTCATTAAAAACCTATAACATCTTATGGATTCAGTTACCAGAGAGAATTCCTGGCTCCTTTTAAAAACTCTCTGGAGCCTGATTCCAAGACAAGAAACCTCACTATCATCTGACTGGATCAGTCAATGAGTGTATAACCCCTATTCAAATTCCTAAACACTCAGAAATCAGGCATTGCACCCACTTGGGGGAAAATTGACTAACTCGTCCCAGAGCCAGGAGCCAAACTCACTTGAGGCCAGTGCCTGGGATTCCTGTCCATATCCAGTCACTGAGCTGCCTCAGTCAGCACAATGGTCACTCCACCTCTTTTGCCTTCTTCAGATCTCCTTGAGGGCCCCACCTGCACAGATGTGTTCAGATTACAGCACAAATGCAAGGGACAGAGAGAGGCTGCCAGAACTCATGTTTTCATATGCAGCTTTACTCTTTCAGTGCTTCTGTACCCTGCTTTCCTCCAGGTCTTCTGGGCTGTTTGATACACCCACTCTATACACCACGTATTTAGTGTATTGCTTTTCTTGACAACGATGAAGAGGGAAGTGGACTTTAGATTCTCCCTCTGTCCTGAGGCTTGGGAGAGCAATGCACACTCCCACTCAGGAGGACCATGCTGGACTTGAAGCACTTGGACATCCTACTCTTTGTGCTCTGTTTCTGTGAACTCGTAATGTGTTACGTGGGGGCATAGCGGGGAGCACATGTAGGCTGATTTGCCTAGAGTCAGGACCTGTCTAGTGGGGACTCTCTGGCCTGCATCTGTCCTTGGTTTGGTACTAGTCAATCTTTCAGTTCATAATGTGGATAATGGAGTGCTGCCACCCACAAATTTTATAAGCACAAGCTGGCAGTAATTGCTAGAATTTTGGAGGACAGGGTTAGAACTCAAAATGACCTTGATGCATTGGAGAACTGGTCTGAAATCTACAAAATGCAATTTAGTAAAGACAAGTGCAAAGTTCTACACCAAAGAAGAAAAAGTCCAAAAGTAGTGCGATAAAATGGGGAATAGCAGAAAAGGATCTGAGGGTTACAGTGGATCACAAATTATACATGCTCCAGTTGCAGAAAAGCCTAATACAGTTTTGGGGGTGTATTAACAGGTGTGTTGTCTGTCAAAAATGTGAAGTAATTGTGCCACTTTGTTCAGCACTAATGAGATGTCAGTTGGAGTACTGTGTCCATTTCTGGGTACCACACTTTAGAAAAGTTGTGGACAAATTGGAGAGAGTCCAGAAGACAGCAACAAAAATGATCAAAGGTGTAGAAAACCTCTATGAGAAGTGGTTAAAAAACTGGGCATGTTTGGGAAAAGAAGACTGAGGTAGAACCTGATAGCAATTTTCAAATATGTTAAGGGCAGTTATAAAAGAGGTTGGTAGTCACTTGTTCTCCATGTCTGCTAAAAATAGGACAAGAATTAACAGACTAAATGTGCAGCAAGGAAATATTTTCTAACTAGACCAGTAGTTAAGGGCTGGAATAGGCTTCCAAGGGAAATTGTGAATCCCTGTCATTAGAGGATTTTCAGACCAAGTTGCTCTAGGAATAAGGTCTTCAATGTGGGGGGGGGCTGTACTAGATGACCTCTTCCACCCTACATTTCTGTGATTTGATATTTGAATAGCATTGGGCCAAGAACAGATCCCTTTGGCACTCCATTAGAAAATCATTGGATGACAGTTCCCTATTTACATTTGCTTATTGGGATCTATCAGCCGGTTTGTAATCCATTTCATATGTTCTACATTGATTTTTATTAGTACTCTTTTTTTTTTAATAATGTCTTGCCGGATTAAGTCAAGTGCCTTATGGAAATCTAAATACATTATGTTAGTACAATTACCTTTATCAATTAGATTTGTGATCTCATAAAAAATGACACCAAGTTTGTTTGAGAAGACCCGTATTCCATAAAACAGTCAACTGGCATTCATTATGCTACCATCCTTTAACTCTTTACTGATTATGTCTCATGTTAGCTTTTCCATGACTTTACCTAGGGCTGATGGCACATTAATCAGGTGATAGTTATCTAATTCATCCCATTTACCGTTTTTAAATATTGGCTCACCATTTGCTTTTATCCAGTCCTCTGAGTTTTCCCCTAGATTTGTTGACAGTTAATGGTTCAGAAAGCTTGTTGGCCCTCTCTGTTGATACTTGTGGGGGACAAATTAAATCAGGGCTCTCAACCTGGAAAGAGAGACCACCGATCCTCCCCAGTGATGAAGGCCCGTTCCCAGCTGAGACTCCAATGAGCAGAGAACGAGGTGTGGTTCAGGATTTATTATTCAGCTGAATAACAAAAGGAACTGCATCAGAGGGCAGCAAAGAAGTGCTAGCCCCTCTGAGCAGGCCCCCCCAACAACTTGAGTGCAAGAGAGAGCCCCGAGGGGCAGCATCACAACACTTTTATCCAGTACAGTATGATAATGCTATGATAATACTTACATGATTGACAATGTTTTAGAGACCCTTATATGGTTACATTAACATTATTAAATACATATTAATGACTAAGGAATGCATATAATTATCCCCGCCTCTGTTTACTGTTGACATCATTTGCATTATCCTGGGTAGCCGCAGTACCTGCAAACTCATTAATTTTTGCCTAGAGATGCTGACCTTACATTCTTGTGAGGCTGTGGTGCCAAGAAGGGTGCGCAGGAGATAGGAGGTAATGCTCCCTTTTCAGTTAGAACAAAGACGGACAGTCTAGCTTACATTCCTTGTCCAGATGGTCAGGAGAAAAAGCATGAGAAAGGGGAGATAACACACTTTAACTATCAACTCCAGGCTGCTTGTTAAAGAAACTTAGATACATGACTTGCCAGAGAAACGACCCCACTACCATAGCAACCCACGGCTCCAACGAGGCCTACACTTCAGCACCTTTTTCACTGTCCTACAGAAGAGATTACATATAATTTCCCTTACATACTCTTGGTTTCAGGTTATCTGATGCTGTGATTAAAAAGTGTTTAGCTTTAGGAGATGCAGTTTAACATGCTCCCTAGTTAGTGATGGAATAGAAAGTATTTCATTAGCATTGCAAATCTGAATCCATCATCCTGTATCTTTCTGAATACAGAATTCTTTTGCCTGAAGACAGGCATGTGCACACGCTTGTTTTGAACAGGGAGGGTAGCTGACCCTTTGAACAACTCATGTACAGTTATGGTGGATTATCTATCTCATGGAGGCTTTCAGTCACAACTGGATGCCCCCTGAAAGATAGCTACCATGCCAACAGAAGCTATGGCTTGATACAGAAATTACCGGGTGAGGTGAGAGTTTCTGGCCTGGACAATATGAGTTAGTTTAGGTGATGATAATGAATGAGGATTCTGGTAGCACTTTTAAAGACTAGCAAATCTATTTATAGCATGAGCTTTTGTGGGTGCAAATGCAACTTCATCGGATGCTTGCAGATGGGGAACTTACAGGATGGGAGCAAAGTAAATGCAAGGAAGTGTGGCAAGCGGGGGGGGGGGGGGGCGCTGTGCTGGAAGAGCATGCCCTAGCTAGGAGGCAGAAATCCTGCTGTGACAGTAGTGGGAGACTATGAAAGTGCTGACAGGCTGATCAAGGCTTTGCTGAAAGAAAATTTGAAAGGGGGCCTAGGACAGAGCCAGGTGAACAGCTCTCATTGAATAATTATTCAGCAGTTCTTCCCTTGAGGGACAGCTCCTTCTGAAAGAACAGAGGTAAAGCCTCCAAAAATGGCATGGTATGGCTCCCAGGTGGTACAGATTCTTGTGTGGTGCCCTCCGCAAGGAAGTTCTTGCCAAAGATGCAACCAGCGGGCCCCTTTCCACAACCCCTTGCAAGAAGACAAGCAGTGGGGAGAGGGGCGGGTGTGAGGCTGAAGTACCGCCCACTGGATAGCGGGGAGCAGCCCTGCTGCCCTGTGATTAAGCACCCTTCCCAAGACGGAGCCAGGAGGGAAGGAGAGCAGGCTGTGAGAAAAGATGCTCTCCCCTGCCTGGGATGCCTCAACAGAGGAAGCTCAGCCATGGCTGGAAGGCAAGTCTGGTTCTGGAAAAGGAGCAGCTGTTTGCTGTCTCACCCCTGCCTCTAACTGACTGTGGGTCTGCAAACAATGTGAGGGGGCAGCTGGCAGGACCGGGCAAGGTGGAGCAAGACCTCGTCCCAGGAGAGAGATGAGTGGCCCGCATTTCTAGTAGCAGTGCTGAGATGCAAAGCACAGTGTTATTTTCTTAGAGCACTTCCCAAACCTTTGAAATACCCCTTCACAACAGATGTGGGGGGAGTTGGATGCCCCCCTTCCAAAGGCCACACAGCACTGGAAGCCACACTTCCAGAGTGTGGGAGTTATAGAATCATAGGGTTAGAAGGGACCTTATGAGGTCATCTAGTCCAATCCCCTGCCAAAAAAAGCAGGACCACTTTCACTAAATCATCCCAGCCAGGGTTTTGTCCAGCCGGACCTTAAACATCTCCAAAGACGGAGATTCCACCACCTCCCTAGTGTTGAACCCCGGATTTGCGATGTAACTGCGATGGACTGGCGACACCCACCAAGGAGATGGACACCAATTTCCAGTAAAAAAAATTTTACAGTGGTCTCATAAAGGCATACAACATGCCTATGGGGGGGGGGGGGGCCAGTAAACAGCTACACAGAGAAAAAGACTATGCAAGCTACAAGTGGGATAATAAACAGCTATGTAGTAAAAGGTCTATACAAGGTACAAACGAAAACCACACTTACAAACAATGCATAAATGGGAAAAAACTACACTTATAAACAATGCCTAAATGGAAATAAACCTACAGTTATAAACAATGCATAAATGGTATTATAGAAAAAAGAAGAAAGAAACAAATCGAGAGAGGTAGAATAACTGTATCAGTTTATAATACCTGTCCTAGCACCGTAGTGGAACCCAAAGCGAGGAGGCAGACCAGCTGCAGCATCCCAGTACGTAATCGTTTGGCCGGCAGTTCGAGTACACCCAAAAGTCTCGTGGGCAGGAGCTCCCTGTCTCGGTCGGGGGATCAGTCCGAACGGTTTGTGACGTGCCCTTTAGTGTTCGAGGGTAGGAGAACACTTGAGCCAACCAAGGCAGGGGCTTAAATAGTGTACTGCATGGCCAGAGTATAAAATAGCCAATTGGAAGTGAGGTGCAGGTCAGGACCAATGATGTAACTGGAACCCCAGACAATGATCCCTCCTTTGTGGTGACTGTTCAGGGGGATAGAAACTCACCCCCCCCCTTGATGACACAAGGCTTGGGAGGTAGAAACTCACCTAGGAAACTGAGGCCCATCAGGGGAGATCGATACTTAACATTCTTCCCCTTGAGCTGCATAACCCGGAGATGAGACCCATCAGGGAGATTGATACTTACCACTCCTCCCTGTGACCTCCATAGTCTAGAGGGCTGCGGGGCGGGGGGGGGGGGGCATTATGTCTGCCACCTCCGTTGACACCTCGGTAGCCTATTCCAATGCTTCACCACACGCCTAGTAAAAAAGTTTTTCCTAATATCCAGCCTGGACCTCCCCAGCTGTAACTTGTAACCATTGCTCCTTGTTCTGTCCTCTGTTACTACTGAGAACAGCTGAACTCTGTTCTCCTTGGAGACCATCCCTTCAAGTAGCTGAAGTTTGCTATCAAATCCCCCCTCAGTCTTCTCTTCTGCAAGCTAAATAAGCCTAGTTCCTTCAGTCTTTCTTCATAGGGCTTGTGCTCCAGGCCCTTGATCATTTTTGTTGCCCTCCACTGGACGCTTTCTAGTTTGTCCACATCCTTTTTATAGTGGGAAGCCCAAAACTGGACACACTACTCCAGGCCGGTCTCACCACTGCTGAATGGGGGGGAACAATCACGTCCCTCCATTGTTGAACCCCGGGTTCACGATGTAACTGTGATGGACCGGCGACACCCACCAAGGAGATGGACACCAGTTTTCAAGTAAACAAAAAAACTACTTTTATAGTGATACCATAAACACCTATGACCAATTAACAATATGGAGCAAGGAAGTCTATATAAAACACTTATAATCAACTAACAGTGTGGAGCAAGAAAGTCTATGTAAAACACTTATAACCAAATAACAGTATGGAACAAGAAAGTCTGTGTAAAACACTTATAACCAAATAACAGTATGGAGCAATAACCTACAAGAGAGTGGCCATAATAAGTCAAGGACTTTTCTGGCCTTTTACTGCCTCAACATCAGTATAGGCACTGATCAGCCCACCCGACGTGTATTTACCAATGGCTCAAAGCCATTCCTCCTTGCTAGCCAAGAAGGGTGAGCAGCAGAATGAAGGAGTCAGATGAGAGAAACTAAACTCCCACACTCCCCTCGTGTATGCTGGGGGAATTTGGGGACAGAAGTTTAGAGCAGAAGTGGAGCAATAAACAGCTTTACAATAAAAATGCAAAATACAAATGGCTAATAAAACATATGACAAAATAATCTATGCTAGGCAATGAACATCTATATCATGAAAAGATTATGCAGGATACAGGGGGAATAATAAACAGCTACACAAACTATACAAAACTCAAATAAGGAAGCTACAATAACAGACTATACATGAATAGTAGCAAGGAGAAGAATTAAGAGAAGTAGGAGGCCTATATCAATTTATAATACCTGTTCTAACACCATAGTGGAACCCAAACCTAGGAGGCAGACCAGCTGCAACATCCCAGTACTTAATCGTTCGGCTGGCAATTCGTGTACACCCCAAAAAAAGGTCTTGGGGTGGGTGCTCCCTGTCTCACTCAGGGGATCGGTCCGACCAGGTTGCGACATGCCCTTTAGCATTCGAGGGTGGGAGAACGGTAAGCTAGCTGAGACAGGGGGTTTAAATAGAAATTTGCACAGCCAGAGTAAAAATAGCCAATTGGGAGTAGGATTCTGGTCAGGACCAATGATGGAACTGAGACCCCAGTCAACGACCCCTCCTTCGTGGTGACAGGGGTGCCAAGAAACTGTTCAGGGGGGATAGGAACTCACCCCCCTTGTTGTTGACACAAAGCTAGGGAGGAAGAAACTCACACAGGAGAGTGAGGGCCATCAGGGGAGATTGATACTTAATATTTTTCCCCTTGAGCTGGATGGCCAGGAGATGAGGCCCATCAGGGAGATCGATACTTAACAGTCCTCCCTGAGAGCAGCATAATCCAGGGGGCTACATGTGGGGTGGGGTGGCCATCATGGCTGCCACCTCTGTTGACAGCCATCTGCTGGCAACACTTCTACTGATATAGCCCAGTATGCCTTTGGTCTTTTTGGCAGCAAGACCACACTGTTGCTGATATCCAGCTGCCCATCCACTATGACACCCAGCTCTTTTTCTGCTGTGCTGGTACTTAGCTGATTGTTCTCCAGCCTGTAGCAGTGCATTGGGTTTTTCTGTCCCAAGTGGAGGACTTTGCACTTGTCCTTGTTGAACTCATGAGATTTCTATTGGACCAATCTGTCTAGGTCTCCCTGACTCCTGTCCCTGCCCTCCAGTGTGTCTACCGTTCCCCCCAACTTGGTGTCATCTGCAAAGTTACTGAGTGTGCAGTGTATCCCATCATCCAGATCATTAATGAAAATGTTGAACAGAACTGGCCCTGGCACTGACGTCTGGGGCACACCACTCATTAGTGGTTGCTAACTAGACATGGAGCCATTGATTCCTACTCTCTGAAACTGTTAAGCTAGCCAGTTTTCTATCCACCTTACAGTCCACACATCCAACCCATACTTCCTTAACTTGCTGACAAGAATGCTGTGGGAAGCCATATCAAAAGCCTTGCTAAAGTTGAGGTATATCACATTAACGGCTCTTCCCACATCCACAAATCCAGTCATCTTATCATAGAAGGTGATGAGGTTGGTCAGGCATGATTTACCCTTGGCGAATCCATGCTGACTGTTTCTGATCACTCTATTTTCCTCCAAGTGTTTCAGGATGGATTCTTTGAGAAGCTGCTCCATGATTTTTCCAGGGATTGAGGTGAGGCTGACAGGTTTGTAATTCCCCAGATCCTCCTTTTTTGCTTTCTTGAAGATAGGCACTATATTTGCTTTTTTCCAGTCCTCTGGCACCTCCCTTGTTTGCCACCAGTTTTCAAAGAAAATGGCCAGCGGTACTGTTATCTCTTTGGCCAACTCCCTCAGCACCCTCAGATGCAGTTCATCCGGTCCCTGGACTCGTGCACATCCAGCTTCTTTAAGCAGTCCCTAACCTGAACTTCCATCGCCAAGGGCCTCTCTTCTCTCCAATCTGCCACACCCAGTGTAGTGGGCTGGGAACTGGCCCTGCCCGTGAAAACTGATGTAAAAACAGCATTGAGCACTTCAGCTTTTTCCTCATCCTCTGTCACAAGGATACCTGCCCTATTCAGTAAGGGACCTACGCCATCCCTGATCCTCTTCTTGTTATCGACATACTGGTAGAATCCCAGCTAACACTGGCCCTGGTGGCAGGAGGAGGCCAGCACATTTGCTACTCAGCCACTGCTTCCCAATGAGCTCAAGGGATGGCTTCTGGGCCATGTGAATGGGGTGAGGCTGGCAGAGGAGGAGCCGGTTAGGAAAAGGAGCAGAGAAACCTGCTGAAGCTTGGGTTGGCAGGTGAGAGCTGTCTGAGAGCAAGGCACTGAAGGAGTTACGGTCACGGTTCCTGGGGGAAGACAGGAAGACAATAAAGAGGTTTGTCAGCTGGCCTTCCCAAGCCAGGGAGCAGGGGTGGCCAGCGAGGAAGGCAGGGGAGCCGACAAGGGCTGAGGCCCAGGGGTCTGAAGGGTACTCCTCTGGGAGGGGTGAGCTCCCAGTCCCAGCAGAGGTGCGGGGGGCCCTGGGGGAAGAGCAGGGCTATGCTCCAGTGAGAAGGCCTGAGCAGGGCAACAGATCCCTGTCGAGGGTGGAGGATGCTGGAGCACAGCTGGGGTTCTGTTGACAGGCTAGGTGGTGGTGTAGGATTGAAAGGCCTGCAGTGCTGGGGTGATGGACGGAGGGTGCTTTGTGTTGGGATGCTTTCAGGTCAGCTTTCCGCTGCAGTGTGTAAGAAACCAGTCCAAAAGAGATGTATTGTTAGCAACAAAATCTAAGTCCGAGCAAGTCTCAAACCCAGACTTCCTGAGCCAGTAACTAGCCAGCAGCTCCCTGCTGCACTCAACACTGACTTTTCCTAGCTTCTCTTTACTGCCCATGAGCTGCTGTGGTCAGCCTGCTATCAGCAGTCCCACCTCAAGAGGTCTGAGAGGCAGCAGCCACATGGCCCTGATTGTCTCCCTGCCCTATTTAAACCCCAGGGGTATAGCCGTGCAGCTGCCATGACTGTTCTGGCCTTTGAATTATTGGCTTAGGCCTCCACTTGATTTGAATTTTGCCTCCAGACCTGACACCTGACTCAGACTCTGACCCTTGGAATTTACCCCAGCCTGGAACCTGACTACGAGCTCTTCTGTCATGCTCAGCTGAATCATGAACTAAAAACTGTCATGGTGTTACTGGGCACCCTGAAGGAGGGAAACTGGGGCAGGTGCAGCTGTTCTACTGTGGCCTTGTGCTAGAGATGTGGTGCTGCCCTAAGACAGGTGGTCCGATCTGAATAGGGCAAGGCATCCTGCACAAGTGACTGGCCTTTTATTTACAGGTTCCTTATTGCAGGGATCTTGACTTTGTTCATTGGCACTTGTAGCACACAGCTGGCTATAAAAATGGCCAGTGACAATAACATGTAAGTATTGTTTCATTAATATCACAAAGGGGCCCAAAGAGCCAGCGTGTAAAACCAGGCTCACAGCCTGACATAGCAAGGCGTCAGCCTGCTTGGCACCATGGCCAATACACTGTCAAACTGGCTTTGAAACTTTTTATTAAAACCCAAACAAGAAGGACGAACCATCAAAGCTTTGCAATATCAAGTGTTTGGTCAGGCTTTCGTTTTAACAGCACCCCTCATTCTTTCTCCTTCTAGCTGGCTGGGGTGATTTCCACCCCCTCCATTTGACAATCCCTTAGATGGCATCAAAAATAACCGTCCTTTCTGGAGACAAGAGAAACTAGTCGAGGTGGGCTGGAACTGCTGAGATTACTATTTTTTATGTGCAGTCCCATTTCTTAACCTGCCCCCTGACAGACAAGAGGGGGGAAAAGAGCAGCAAAGAGAAAAGGCAGCTTCTGTCTCTACTTCTCAATTGCAACTTTGCAGTTGGAGAAACAGGCCCTGCACAGGTCTGATCAGCTCCCTTGAGACCTGGCAAATGTTATGGGTATGGCCTTTAGGTGCCTTCTAGACTTACAGTAGTGTTACAAGGGTACACAGGCCTGGCCATCTAAGCCAGACCCCTAGATAGAAGTTGAAAAGAGGGCGATGGTGAGAAGGGAGTATCATGACATAGCCTCCCACCCTAGGTGGCAGTTGGGATTTAGGTCGAGCAGGTAAAGAGGACTTTCTTTACTTAGCTTCATCTGGTCAGGCCATCCCTTGGGATTAGGTTAGGATGATGAAGACCCAGAGATGTTCTGGTGAATCCCACGCTTCCAGGAGATGCTGGTATTGGCCTCTGTCATGGTGAAGCTTGCTCCTTTTCGTATTGTCCTGGCTGTTCTGTCTGTCTGTGTCTGTGTTCCATTCACAAAGTCTCCTTCTAAAACTTCCTTTCATAAGGACCCTGGAAGGCAAGCAGGGGAAGGACAGCCCCCTCCAGTGTTGGCACTGCTAATTACATCTGGGTCACTAACATCAGTTCCCCACTTGGTTGTTTATCAGCATGAGCAGTAATACCCTCAGTCACCTTGTTTGGGCTAATCCAGCTCCTGCTTTCACCGACGCACTTAGAGAAAAGAGCAAAGCAGGCAGGGGAGCCCCTGTGCCAGTGGGGCACACATAGACACATGCTTGAGACCCAGCCCCATGCTGCAGAGCCAAGGTGTCAATGCAATGCATGGATGCCTTTCCTCTGGCAACAGGAACTGGTGATTAGGGAAAGGGAGCAGAGCACCTGCACTGAAGCAGGACTAGAGTGGGACGCGGGGCAGGGAGGAATAAATTTTATCCCTTTCGCTGCTGGGTCAGTTTGACCCATCGCCCCACAGCAGAGTGGCTCTTGGATACCAAGATTTGCAGCTGACTCAGACCTTGAGAGCACAGCTCCTCTGGCTGGCTGAGCACAGGAGGGCATGACTGCAGCGCTCTCACTTTGCCTGACTGGGCAAGAGCCCACTCCAGGTACGCACAGCTGTGCAGCGCTCACGCCTCCCCTAGGCTGCTGGGCCAGCAGGCCCGACACATTTATGTGTAATGGAATAGGCCGCCAGGGGGCTGTCTCGCTCCACTCAACAGTGAGCAGAAATTCACCCTTTTTTCCTGGCTTTTTCCATTTTCCTGGAATCACTTCAATAGTTGTGATTCATCGTCCAAGCCCCATCATAATATTGTAGGTTAACCCCGCCCCTGGCCCTGAGGTAAATGGGGCGCTGGCCCCTGGGAAAGGCGAAGAGCTGTGGACAGTGTGAATGGGGTGCTGGGAAAGGGGTAGCTCTGGGGACAGTGTGAGTGGGGTGCTGGGAGGGGGTAGCGCTGGGGACTGTGTGAATAGGGTGCTGGGAAAGGGGTAGCATTGGGGACGATGTGAATGGGGTGCTGGGAAAGAGATAGTGCTGGGGATGGCGTGAGTGGGGCGCTGGGAGAGGGGTAGCGCTGGGGATGGTGTGAATGGGGTGCTGGGAAAGGGGAAGCACTGGGGATGGTGTGAATGGGGTG